>JAAAKQ030119779.1:1491-13813 GCA_010016005.3 Zanna intricata | reverse complement strand
CCATGCCTGACCGGGATTCGAACCCGGGACCTCCGGATGAAAAGTCGAGACGCTACCACTCGGCTACGGAGACCGGCAAAATAAAAAATTAAATCACGATTAAGTCTGGATGTAATAATATAAGTGTACATCTTTGTCGGCTTTTACCACAAGAATGGTTTAATTTACTCAGGAATTTATTAAAAAATAAATTCCTGAGTATTTAATTTCAAAATATTGGATATAACAACAGATTAATTTTATAAGACTTTTTAAATAAAATCAGATAATGGAACGATGAAATGAGAAAATATTGAAGTGATAATATAACTGAATTTACTAAATTGAACTTCCGCTTTGGAATTTAGTTGGAAATCTTAATGGTAATTAGTTTTTCTGATTATCACAAAATAATGTAATTAAAAATACCGTTTGAGTTAATGATTAAAAAATAAAACTTTTTTAAAATAAAACTCATTTTTTGTCATTCTGTTTTAACCTGTTGATAAATATTTATTCCTTAAGATCACGTTGTTAAATTAATTTATATGCTTATTTGAGAGTTAAATGGGTAATACACCCTCACTCTTAAAAACAGAAGTTCTGTAAGTTATCTACTTCCTGTAACAGGAATATATATATTTTTTTTGTTTAACCTCCGGTACCACCGTTAGGTATATCTTCAGAAGATGAGATGAATGAATTGTAGCGTGTGTGAAAAATTCCTGACCGGGATTCGAACCCGGGACCTCCGGATGAAAGACCGAAACGCTACCACTCACGCCACGGAGGCCGGCAACAAGAATATATATATTAAGTCATACTAATTAGTCATGTTAATTTTTTAAATATATTAATGCTGACTATTGACTAGTCTTTTATTATGATGAATTATTACAAAGAAAATTTTCAACTTTAATCAAAGGAGTATAAAGTATTTTTTCAAATGATTGTTTAGTTAAAAAAAATATCCTTCTATAGTAATAAAAATAAGGTTTAATTTTTTTTATAGCTGTATTTTTTTCAAATGAATTTTTTGTCCAGAAAAAAAAATTTCTTTATTCCCTAGATCCACTCCACAGATTGACCCCAGTTGACACCAAGAATGCATTTGGTTGTTGTATCATCAAAATCCCGGCATTATTAGGAGAGATTTAGTCTACCACTTGCTGAACCAAAAATTAATAAGAATTGGCCAAGGAAAAATGGAAAAAGTGTGAATATTGAAAAACGACGATCTATCCATTGGGAAAGATCAGTATAATTTACCGTGTTCACGTCCTTCCTTTAATATGAAAACAAGTAATTAGAATATAAGGAATTAAGTAAAGTTATAAAAACAACCATTTTTGGTATAGTAATACCAAAATTTCAATTCCTAGAAAGGGATTAAACTGTTAAATTTTATAGAAATTCCGAGAATATTTACTGATTCTGTTGCAAGGTTTTTCATTTATGTAGTCGCCTGTCATGTTATGTCATTCTGTGCAGACTTTAATGAATAGCATGTAATCTAAAAAAATTTATTTAAAAGTAACCTGATTCCTTTCTTTTTTTTTGTTAAATATCTAAAAAATACTTTTTTCATTTTTCTAACTAGAATCTGAAAAAAATTAATGAAAAATAATTTTGTAATAATTTAATTTATATGATTACATTATCATCAAACAAATATAATGCATTAAAAAATAAAATGTATGTTATTTTTGTAGCAATACAGCTACGTTCATGAATATTAGAGTGAAGTTAAATTTTATTAGTAATGGTAAGGAAACTGTAAACGGTTTATACTCGACGGAACGTACGTGGATGTAACGAAATCGTGACTTGAGTTTATGATTGGTTCTACTATAGTAGTTCAAACGTGACATCATTCAGTACGACCCTATGACCTACCTGGTCAAACAATAATGAAGGATTTTTATTTCAGAATACGGACTAAGTTTTGAGTTTTTATTCAGTATAGATATTGTACTATTCTTACGTTCTACAGAGTTTTTTTTTTAAAAAAAAAGAAAAAAGAAATGTATTTTTAATTAAACGTTAAAAGCATTGTAGTTTGTGGTTTAAAGATAATTTCTTAATTCCCAAGTAACAAGTCTATTGTTTAGGAGTTGGAAACGTTATGAAACTCAAACAGAGTGGCATAATAATAGTCTAGAGTTCTTGATATACCCGCATTATGAATGAGTGTAGTTAAATTCATCATTTTCGAGAAATATAAAAACATCTAGCAGACCTTTTCATTTACTACAGAATTATAACAGCAACTGTTATTTTTCCTAAAAGTATAATAATGTGATTCTTAAGTGAAAAGAGTACTTAATTCTATTTCGATGTTCTATTTGTTTCAGCCTTTCATATGTTAGTGACAAATTAAAGAATTTAATGTGCAACAAGAACTTTCCTGTCAAATTATTTAAAATGTAATAATGTTCTTTATAGAGGTAAAGAAAAAGTTATGGAAAGCTTATTATTTTTAAGAATGACTGAACTGTTTTCGGAAGTGACTGTCAAGTATCAGATCGGTTGGTAGACAGATTAGAGTCAAACAAATATTTGTGCCGTGGTTTTGATTCTTTTGCAGAGAAAAGGCTGAGTTGCTATTAATAGGAGAATGAGCTTTAGAGATCTCTTATTTGCTTACGTTTCACCATAAAATTTCAATCATTTAAGCATAAAGTAATAAGTGCCTAAAAATTATTTAATTTTTACGTTAGCATAAAAAAAAATTCCTCCATAATTCAAAATTTGATTTAAAGTGTTTAACTGAGAAAATCTCTTTTTATTTATTTTTATTCATTAAGGACAGAGTGACTTATCGTGGATTTATCCTTTAATGACCTTTGTGGTAGCTTAAACATAATTCTTTCCTTACTTTTTGCTAATTATGAATCTGTTGTCCATCAACTTATTTTATATATGGATGAAGTAAAGGAAAATTTTTAACCTTTTTGGAAAATTTTGAGTAAATACACTATTTAATATAATATTAAATATTGGAACCATATTTTTACGGATCAGGTATTTGAAAAAAAATCTCTTTATTTTCTGTTAGAATGTAAATTAATCCGAAATCATTGTAGAAACATGTTTTCTTTTGAGTATCTTCCATTTTATGATTCTAATTAGTCGATTAATACTGTCCTTAGAAAAATAATCACAATCTGATGAATCAGAGGGTTAAGAGTGTATACCTTTTTAGACTGAAATAGATCGAGTTCTATTTAAATGTAAAATTAAATGTTTTTTACGATTTTTATTGAATTAAAATATTCATTTCTTTGTTGTGGTTTAATAGCTAAAGTGAATTAACTTCCATTAGCTCAAGTTTCCAATTATGTTTTAGTTGGAAGTAACCGTTCATTGAGTTGGAGGTGAAATTGAAGTATGTAGCAATCAGTCAGCCTTTTTGAGGCCTGAGATTCTATACTTCTTGTTTGTAAGATAAAAAAGAATTCGGTCATGATAGTTTTAATATTAAAACTAACTAAATAGTATAGAACACATTTTATAATAAAATTTATTGACAGTTCTTAAAAGAAAATGTTAAATTTATTACTTAACATTTTTATTAGAAAACCTTTTTGATATTAACATACATAATAAAAAATTCTTAAGTTTTATATAAGACAAAGTGGAAAATATATGAAGTCGTTTGCGTTAATTTCATTGAAGTACTGAAGAACAAGATTCTCAACTTAGGAATGTTCTTCGGGACACATAATTATTCAAACTACATAAGGTTGACTTGTAGATAAGCGAACACAGCAAAGCTATTCTGCGCTATTTTATATTCAATGTTGAAATGAGTTATTGCAGTTAAAAGTCAAAAGTTCTCAAAGATCTTTTCTTTTTGTAAATTATCCTTAGATGTATGAATGAACTGCTGTAATAAATTATTCTGAATATTATTTCAACTCTTTCTGTCTTAAAATAAAAATTTGGTTCATAACACAATAAGAAAACTTTTCTCACTACATTCTACAATATAATACTTAATATTATTCTCCGAGTATTAAATTATGTTTTAAGTTTTTTTCTTAATATCGAATATAACAAATTTGGAAAAAATCTTTGTATAAATTAAAAAAAGGAAACTGATAAAAATAAACTAATTTTGTTTGTTTACAATTTGTTAAACTGGTTTAAAAGGAGTTTTTGTTTATTTTTAATGTAGTTTGTGTCATTTTTTTCTGTAGGCGATTTAATGATATAATGATGATAATTCAATTTACGAATTAATGAACAACTTTTTATTATTTACTTGAAAAAAGGCGGGTCTACGCTTCGACGCGAAAATGTTACATAGTTTGTTTCATTATACATAATTTTTTAAAATGTTTTTGCCAATTACAACTAAACAACGTTCAAGAATTTAGTGTACTTATAACAATAAAATCTTTTTCAACGAAAAAAAGCTTCAAAATCCTGAACATTTTTAACTGTTTCTTGAGTTGTGTTTTTTAACACAGCTCTAATCCCAGTGTTTTCCTTTTTTTCCCCAAAAACAATAATATAATTTTAGATAAATCGTTTGCATTAAGAAGTACAAATCGTTCGTGCGCTACGCGCAGCCGCCCGGTGCACCAACATTGGTCCGCTTTGCGCCAATAGCAGTTCAAATAAAAATATGAGCATATACAAGAAACCAACTCATCCTTTTTTATGGGAAGAAAGATTTTTTATAAATTAAGATTTGATATACACTCACGTAACAATCCTAATTTACTGAAACTTTGTAATGCGTAGCAGCGGTAGTAGCAGATTTAATCTCTTAGTGTTTTTGAGAATATCAATCAAATTTATGTCTCAATTTTTCTTTAAGCAACAGTTAAATATGATTGTTGAATTTTAATATGCTCATTTGAGAAAGTATTCAACAAAAAATGATGTTCAACTTGATGGATATCTAAAAATTTGGCGTTATTTCATAAATTATGTCTTACAGTTTTTTGCATTTTTGTCGGTATTTAGCTGAAATAGATTATGTAAGATTTTTTTTTCCAAATTTTAAAATTAAGTAACATATAACTGACGTAATTTTTAATGTTAGAAGGTAATAATTTTTTATTCCATTTCATTGCATAACTTATAATTCCTGGAGGTCCCTATTTGTTACACACATAAAAAAATCATTGTTATAATTATTTATTCCATTTTAAATTTTGTATAATGATTATAATACACAATAATTTACTTCTTTTTTTTTAATTTATCGGTTTTTTGATAAAAATATTTAGTTAGTAATAAAATATTTTGTTTAAAATTGAAATATTACTGAAAATAATTTTAAGATTAATTATAGTTTTTTATGGAAAAAAAAATTGTAATGAATGAATCGTAGAACAAATCAAAAAAAAGGGCTAAAATAAAGAACAAAAAGAAAAAAGGGACAAACTGAAACATTATATCACAGTCGTGAGACTACTACTATTATACGAAAGTGAGACCTTACAACTTACCAACTGGAGCCATTAAAGAAACTAGAGAGAAAAATACTGAGAACCTAGGCCGAAGAAAACAACAGAAAGATACCGACTGAGAACTAACAAAGAACTGTAGAAGAAATAGAGGATATCAAAAAAGTGATAAGAAGAAAGAGACTGAGATTCCTGGATCGTATGTACAGAATGGATAAATAGAGACTAAATAAACAAATATTTAACAAACTCTATGAAAAAAAAAGAGAACAACATTGGTACCTACAATAAATGAAGAAATAATTACAGAACTTAGGAATCCATGAACAGGAAATAAATAAAAAAAGTTATTCAATCAAAGAATACACGAAGTTGAATTTGAAGAGGTGAAGAAGAAAAAGTGAAATGGTTCGAAGATAGAAAGATCTAACACGCCGAAAGAATTAAAGAATATTGGGAGAAAAGAAAAGAAAACCACAAGAAATGATATTTATGTAGTCCATATTTATTATTATAACTGCAAAAGAAAATAAAGAAATAATTACAATAAATTTTTTAATAAAGTTACATGATAAGTTTTTTTTTTTTACTTATCTTTACTCTTTTCACTAATTATTTTGTTATTTTTCACTAATTATTATTATGATTATTAAGAAAAAAAAATCACAATTATATTTAAGGCCTCATCAAAAAATAATTTCTTTTTAATAATAAAATTATGCAGATGATTATTTAAATTAAAATAGAAGTCATCAAAGAAAAATCGTTTTACTCGTAACTGTCCAGTTAAACGCTCTTTAAGTCGTAGATAATGGCACAGCACGTTTTTCTACATTTTTTTTTGTAAGGTTTATTTGTAGTGAACCTCAAGATCAGGATTGTTAAGAGAAGATTTTTAAATTACAAAATTTTTAGCTACTCAAAAGTAAAAAAAATCTCAGAAAATTTGAAATTAATATTGCATATACGTAAATATTTCATTATTTGAAAGTATGACATTCAGTCATATGTTTTCTCTTGTATATCACTTCATATAAATAGTAGCGTCTCAGCCTTTCATCCGGAGGTTCCGGGTTCAAATCCCGGTCAGGCATGGCATTTTTCACACACGCTACAATTCATTCATCCCATCCTCTGAAGATATACCTTAACGGTGGTTCTGGAGATTAAACAAAAAAAAAAAAAAACATGATATAAATATTAAGCGATACCAACATTTTTGTTATCAATGTAAAGGTTGAAGTTTTTATTATTTAATGTTTTTACATTAACATTGCCTTTTTCCAAAACAAAAAAACATTTTTGATTTCAAAAAAAAAAAAAGAAAAATTTATAAATAAGAAAGTAGTTTATTTACACTATAAACTAATATGAATTTGTGAAGACAGCGATTTTAAATCTTTAAGGTTTTATATATTTAAATTAAAAATTGTGTAACTCAATATCATAACAAATGTCCACCAAAACTTACTCTAAATAAATAATTGAAAAAAAAAAATCAACTGTCAAACCAAGTGAAAATGACCTTGCCTTCAGGACAAGTACAGCGAGTCAATATCAATACGGCATATAATTACATGTTGAAGATTTACTATCGTATCAAAGAAATTTAACTAACTAAAACAAAAAGGTTAAATATAAAACTAGGTAAATTACCCTATTATATATTTATTTTATAAACAGATCAAATAAATTGTTCTAATTAATTTTGCAGATATAGAATCAAAATTCCACTGAAGCATGTACTGCTGTGGTTTTCAATCCAAGCTCCGGGGAACAATATACATCTTATTAAGATGAGACCATTCAAATTTTCAAACAACTTTGTTCAGCTACGGACGCCAACTCCAAATGTTTACTTCCTCATACAAAAGTAGATGATTATTATCACGCGGAAAAGTTTTAAATCGAGTGTTGAATTAAAAAAAATTTTTTTTTTTAAATAGAAGAACCTGAAAACTTTTCTACATACCTGAGAATTGCTGCAATAATTTGGCGTATTTGACTGATCGTCTTAATTACTTTAAGACTATCAATACAAGTATGAAAGGAAACAACGAAAACGTTCATACATCGACTGATAAATTATATGTAATGAAAAAAATTTACTATGGAAGAGACACGTCATGGAAAGAAACACGGAAGTTTTCCCTCAATGGTGAATACTAATAAAGAAACAGTTCCTTTAATAATCAAACATTTAACAATAGAAAAAAATTTCGAAAATATTTTCCATTTGTAAACACTGAAAAATATGATGGATAAGAAATTCGTTTGTTTCATCATAAATTTCTAGTTTTGCCCTGAACGAATAAGAAGAAGAACTTACGTTGCACTTTGTACATTGTGGATTAAAATTCAAGGTCATTGAAAACACTTAAAAATTTCTGGATCTCGCAAAAAAAAAACACAACTCGTTGTTATTATTTTGCAGGTCATATCTTTGTAAAGCAGGATTTCTCATGATGATTCATACATAAATAGAGAAAGGCGAGAGACTGAGAAATTTAGAAGAGAAGATGGGAGGGGGGGTTATCGTTTATTCTTCCAAGTATTTCTGAAATCTGCAAAGGTCACAAAGGTCATGTAATGCATTAAATTTAAGAAATAGTTTTTTTTTTTTTTTTTAAGTATTTTAACTTTAAGAAAATTTTAGATGAGTTCAGGGATATGACTAATAAAACAGTATGAGAATTTCATTCTTTTTTCAAAAATAACAACTTAAAGCTTTTATTGTGTTTATCGCACAAATAAATCAGAGTTTAGTCTTCCCTAGATTAAAAAAGATTTGAGTACCACTGATGTATTGGATCGATTTTTGAACATTCTTCCTCCTTTGTCATTGAATTTTAAGTCCGTACTGGGCAGATTTTGAAGGATCAATCGATAATCAGAATTACAATTAAAAAATATATTAAAATGAAAGAAGATAAACGTTACTGTTATTGTGACTGGTCACCTGCAACCTTTTTTTTGTTTTTTTAGTAGCTTCTAAAATTATTAAGTAATACTCAAAAAGTTATTTAAGCAGAAGAAGAATAAAATTTAAAAAAAGAAAAACAACCCGATCATATTACCTCTTTATAGTTTTGAAAGATAGAAATACACCATCCACGTTAGCGACAGTAGCGCTTCTGCGTTTATTTAACAAAATTAATTAACTTTTCTTTTTTTTTTTTTTATGAATAAAAATCAAACATTTTTATAAATACTTTAATAGATCTTTCTTTATAAACGATACATTTCGAAATTTTTTTTTATTTCAAATGATGATATAAAAAATATAAATTTTCACAAGATCATTATAAAGAAAAATAAATTTTGTTTATTTTCAACCTGAGAACGAACGCAAAGGAAATAAGCCATTAAGCCGGTTTTCTTTCTATGTAGCGCAAAGATAAGCTAGAAGTTGGTAATAAAAATTTATATTAACCACAAGTGTTATTATTTTATGCTTTAAAATTATATCATAGATAATATTGTTTTATCTTCATAGGTAATCTTTTTTAAATATTTATTTATATTAAAAAATCTGATGTGAAACTACATAATTTCCTTGTACGCCTATTAAATTACATGTACACATTATTTTCTGCTAAAAATTTCCTTAATATTTTGTATTAGTTTATAAATTAATTTTGTTTCACGTCGCTGAAGTAGATGCATGGTGTAAGTGAGAACGTATCGGATCCGTAATGATGGAAATATCTGTTCGAATCCGACTTCATCTACAAATGTTTTTTTTTAAATTTTTTTGATTTAAATATATTGATTTATTAATAATAATTATTAACCTCTGATTGTAAACCTTTTAAATTAAAATGAAAACTACATAAAATTTTATTTCATTGAAAATCTGTTTTTTCTTCATATTTTTATTTTGGTATTGTTAATATTGAATTACTATTTACTGTTAAAAGTTCTTTTTTTAGAATCCGAAGTTAATAATTATTAATAAATCAACGTATCTAAATTGAAAAAAAAAGTTATAAAAAAAAATATTTTAATTCCGAATTGAACCGATGTGCGTTTCCCTTGTAAGATTAAAATATTTCATTAAATAATATTAAATAAAGAGATATTTTGCTACAACTCCCGAACCAGTGAAAATAAGTACCACATATGATAGACCGTTGAAAATCTCTCAACGAGGACTTATTATTGCAGTTAAGAAGAAAGTTTTTTGGACATTTTTGGTCAAGTCGATTGAAATCATAAGAGGAGATGCACAATTAGATATTACAACAGTCCTAAATCCGAAATTTCAACATTCTGCGCCAAATCGTTTTTTAATTATACGAGATACGTACGTGCGTACCTATGTACGTACATACGTACTTTGTACTAAAGGAAGTACCTTGTGCTTAATGTTTAAAAACATAATGAAATCAAATTCTTAAAACTTTATTATTAATTTGTGTATTGAATTTATGTAGACAATACAGTCAATGTTGCTTTTGAACACATTCATTTATCAGCTATTTTTTTTTGTAAAACTTTCATTCAATAAAAGTTTTAGATGATCTAACTTGAGATAAAATAATTTTATCTATTAACCAAACAAGCAATATTATTCTCATGGTAATAAGATCTTGCAACGGTTTCTAAGAAAAGTTAGGAATGAAGCGGTTCCCGTTGTTGAATTTTTCACTGATCAAAACATGGTGTTTCAAGTTTTGCCTTCGCTCAATCGGGATTTAATTTATGTATATATATGTAAATGAATCTCCTATTGTAGGCCTACATATTCTTTAACTTATGAAAAAAATATGTTTATAAATTGACAATATATAGATTATGATTTGAAAATTTATCGTAGCGATTATCTTGAAAGAAAACTGTAAACTTCCTTCACAGTATTTAAATCATTACATTATTTAAATCGGTATATCAAATTTTTTTATTCAAATATTTATTTTTTAATTTTTTTTAGATCTACACGTTGCAATATATTCAAATAGTCAATAACTAGTGAATATATTCAACTAGTGAATAATAAGCAACCCCCATCGGCCCAAAGAGATGGGGATGATATGTAGGATATGTGGGGATATGAGGTGTAGTCTTGTATACTTAGGCTAAAAATTCCTGACTAAACATTTATTTAGTCACGTTTTTATGCTACAGAATATGAGTTTGTCACCTTACTGGAATAAAAAAAATTATTATATTAATATCAATAATTTTATATAAAAAAAATTAAATTTAAATATATTTCAGCGCTATAGTCCAATCTAGTAAACTTCGATTAATTTATTAATTTGATTGAGAAAATATTTTATAACGTACCTTTAAATCAAAATATGATATGATACACCGAAACTATTATTATAGTAGAAAAATGATCGAACGAAAATTTAAGTTTGATTTTATGTTTTGCATAGAGTTGAAGACTGAGTTCTCCTAACTCCTAAATAATCTTTTTTGTAAAAAAAATAATGAAGACTAATGTATATATATATATATATATATATAAAAAAGGAGTTGATTTCTTTGAAATACAAGATTAAGGACTGCATGAGTATAGAAAAAAATCCAATTCGGAAAATAGTTTCTATTTATTGCAAAGATGGTTTTTATGTTTTTCTGTTATACTCTTGATTATCCGGACATTATCTTATACCGCAATTCAGTAATATCTACAAAACGGTGTGACCAATTTAAAATTTTTTTTACCATCTTAAGTTCTAACGTTTGCATAGAAAAGATGTTCGCTAAATCAATTGATTATCCGGTTATTCGATTTTCCGTTTATTTCCGAAATTTGCTTATTTCTCCGGAATGGTACGACCAATTTTAAAAATTCAAACAGCGTATTTGGTAGCAGTTCAATGGCTAATGTTAAAATTATGAAATACAAATTAATAATTTATGTACCGCGTAAACAAATAGTAAACATTTTTTAATCAGAATAATTTTTCGTAATACGTAGTTAATGTGAGGAACGCAAAAATAAATCTTGGAACATTTTTCAAGACTATAACAAAAAAAAAAATGCACATTTGGTTGTACATCATGGATTGTGTGGAAAAAAATTACAATTATTTTGTGAAATTTTAGTGAATTTTATAACTAAATTTGAAATTATGTATTTTTACACGATTACGAGACAAATAAATCAGTTTTAAAAAACTGAATCTTTTTTTACGCCCTAAAAAGGAGAGCGAAGCGATGCCTGGCTGAGCAGTTATTTAATCATAATAAAAACGTATGAAAAAAATGTTCATATTCATAAATTCTTTTTTTAACAAGATTCTTCAGATTGATCCCTCATTTAAATACTTAGAATTATTAAAATACATTATATTTTCTCTGTTCGAAGAGTAAATTTTATTCTTACAAGAATGAATGAATAATGAGTTAACAAAGCAAGCAAAGTAAAACAAACGGGTGACTTATAGGAGAGAAGTACATTTTCTTTCAAAACGAAGCTCTACTTATTTGCATATTCCATTGTAAAAACTGCATTAGAAAAAACGTAATAATACTAAATTGTTATGTTCAGTGGAGATTTTACATTATTTTTAGTGGTTAAATTTAAGACACGTATAATATATGAATAAAAAGTTAAACTATAATTTTATTTAAAAATTGTTGTTAAAAAGGTTTTTATTTATCAGGTTTATCTTTTGTAAAAAAAAAAATACAAGTGCTTTTAAAAATATTTATATTAAACATTTGTTACAAATTTATATTAATTTTATACAATGTACACCAAACTTAAATAAATCGTTTTTTTTTTTTTACATTAAAAATTGTTTATTAAAACCTTTAAAAAAAATAATAGTACAAAATTAAGTTAAAACATGTTTAAATAAATTATAAAATTTTATTTTTGTCTTTTAACATTCATTCAGTGACAAAATATGACATTCAGACTTAATGGTTCTATCAGAATTATTTATAAAAAAAACAGCTTT
>JAAAKQ030119768.1:0-13814 GCA_010016005.3 Zanna intricata | reverse complement strand
CAAAACTTTCCAAATACTTTTCCTCTTTCTTCTTAATAGTCCATGTTTCAGATCCATACAACAAAACACTCCATATAAAAATACCTTATGTGATTATATTGGTAGTACAAAACAAATGAGAATGTTGGTTTCAGCAGTATCATGTTATTTATTATACTGTTAATGAAGGATATGACTATATCCCAAGAACTTTTTTTTTTTAGCCATGATTCAGTATGCACTTAAAAGGTTTATGGCTGCTAAGATCTCTTGATCCTATTTCATGAGATTTTTTCCCGTGAGAATATTTAAAAAGTACAGTTGTTATGTGTAATTACATATGACCCTCTTGCACATCATACATTGGAAACTGAAATTGAAAATAGAATTTCAAACATGATGAAAAGTGGCTACAAATGTTGGGAAATGGATAAGAAACTGAAACTAGGTTACAGGAATCATTTTCAGCATGATTGCAAAATGAAAGAGATTACATGTGATGTAATCCAAACTATCCTAGGTTAGGTTGGTATATAAATTGTCCATGATTTATTTTTAGGTTATTAGCCGCATTGAACATGTTGAATAATCTTTAAAAAAAATTTTTAGATTTTATCATAAATAGTGTATAAGTTTTGAACTAATTGTCTTATCTGAAGTTTCATTGAGTTCATGTTAAGAGTAATGAAATTATTCATAAAATTAGCACATTTATACAAGTTCTGAATCAAATTATGCTTTTACACTAAAATTTGAGGCAAATATTTCAGAAATCATATCATGAAAGTATAGTATCTTTAACCTCTTCACATACATTTTCTTTATTTTCAAAAAGTGTGCCCTATTTTTTTGTATCTAATTAATTTCTTTTTTTAAATATTAATGCTCGCTTAAACTCTTATGTAGAGAATTATTTCATGAAGTTCTTGAGCTCAGTAAATAATCATAACTGTAATATATTGTATATTAAGGTTATGAATACATCTTTCAATTGGTATAATCTATTTTATGAGTAATTTTTTTATAATTAAATGGCTAAATGGCTAAATTTATTTTATTTTTAAATGTTATACTATTCATTTTATTATAATTGTGTTCTAGTTTTAGTGGTGTATATGTATACGGGTGGGTTTATTTTTTCTTTTAGTTTTAATTAATATGCTAACATTATTAAAGTTAGGCTTTTTGGTTCTGTTTTCCAGAGGCACATACTAGATAATGCTTGGCGTTAAGTAGTGCCAAGGCATTGTCATGTGTCTCAATGCGTGGGCGCTCGTGTGCATGCATTGCATGTTTACAACTTACCATGCGCCACCTTACAACTTCATGCCACCACCTCCACCCACAAGCCGTTATACCACCCATACGGCAGTGCGGGGGTGCGTTGTGAGCGAGTTCACCTCGTCTCGGCGGGCAATGCCTGATCCGCTGTTCCATTTGGTCGTTCTTCCAGTGATGGGCACAATCTTCCTCTTACTGACCTACTCAGCTTCCGACTGCGCTATCCAGTTGTTGTAAACATTTTAAAATTGTTTGTATTTTCTTTTCTTTTTTTATTATTTTGTAAAGGTAGATTATTTTTTTTACAGTGATGAATATTTTATAAACTTATTTTATCTTTAGTTATTTTTACTTTGTTTTATATTAATATCAGATTTTACTTCGTTTCTGTTAATTACATTTCATGGTTAATGATGTAAAGGTGGAGTAAAAATCATTAAACAATAACTTAAATCTGTAATATCACAGTACAAAATTTAGAAGCTAATTTGCTTAATGTTATTGCTCATATTTTAAAAGTCAACAACAATGAAATCTTAAAAATTATGAATTTAGTAATATTGAATGCATTACTTACAAAATATCAGTGAGTTTTTTTTTTTTACTGTAAAATTAAATCTTTATATAAGTAAGCTCATTGATTATAAAAAACACCTTAAAAGGCTTTTTTTTAATTTGATATTTTATTGCATGTAGTTTAGTCTTCTTTTTTTATTTACTATACGCTTGATGATATGATATTTGTCAACTCATTAAGATTTGTATTTTATGTAATAATAATTATATATTATTTAAACGTAACACTGTTTTATTGTTGTTTGAGGAAAGATTTTTTTTTCATTTCTTTTTATTTTTAGTGTATGATTTTATTATTTATATTTTATTTATCGTAGAAAGATATCCCCATCCTTCCATCCTCTTAGGTTTCAGTTTCAGCATTGTGCCCATCACTTGTTGTTCACCACACTCGGCAAGTCGAGGTGTGGTGTGTTCTGTCTTTGAGCGGGGCAGTGTGCCGCTCTACACTTCCACATTCAACTTCATCAGCCATGAGGTTGCTGCCTGTTTTAACAGGTAAACATGATAACAATGCATTAAATTCAGAGCCTGGGTATTGTTCTGCATTATTATTATTATTATTAATATTAATATTATTATTTATATGGTGTATGTAATCAATTAAATTGTTTATTATTATTGTTTTTTTTTTTTTTTTTATTAAAAAAATAGTAAGTTTAGCATCTTTTTAATGATTGATAGAATCATTAATATTTTAATTATTTTGCTGTAGAAATTCATTATAAATTTTAAAAACTGTTTTATATTTATTCTTAAAACTCAGTATAGTAAAAGATTGGTTTAGGTAAAATTCATTTTTCAACTGAATATCTATAATTGTGAAATGTTACATATTTTTTTTTTATTAATATGTTGTATGAAAAATGCTGATTGATATATCAGAGATATAAAACTGCATATATTTTTATGTTTTAACTGTGATGAAGAATGTATACTTCTTGATTTTTATTAGTTTCATGTTAAAGAAAAATTGTTCCTTGTAATGAGGAATAATGTATAAAAAATAACTTTTTTTGCGTAATATAGTTTTCTAATGGCAGTTTTTTGATATATGCATTTTGTTTACAAATAAGTTTAAAATTGTACTAACACCTATTAAATTTTAGAAAATATTTTGACAATCTTCATTTTATTTTTAAATTTTAACATAATTATTGCTTTAATTTAAGTTAGCAATTTAAATTATACATATTTGGTCATAAAAATATGGCTAAATGAAAAAGTAGTTTTTTTATATTGTTTTATAAATTAATTATTTACAATTTTTATTATTCTTCTAATTTAAAGGAAGAATGTGAAATTATATGCCATTGATGTTAATCTGAAGTGTTTTAGTTACTACTACTACATATATGGATTTTTTGAAAATACAAATTTTGTTTTTATATGTATTACTAATCTTTTTTATAACTATAGTGCTGCTGTGTTTGTGAGTAGTTGAAATTACGTTTTGCACATTTGTTTTAACTTGTTTCATCTTATATGAAACATTTACTAATGATTTTATTGATGTTTTTCAACACTTTTATTTATAAATTTTTTATTCATTATTACACAGGTTATGCTTGTTTTTAATGGCAATGATATCAGCTGAGAAGCTGATGAGATAAACGATTGTGAGTTTTGGGTATAAAAGTTATGCTTTATACTCATTAAAATATATGAATTGCTCATATAACATATAGACAAAATTAGTGCACAGTTATTAATACACAACTTTGATAAATCTATTTTTAATAGATGTAGTTTAAAACATGATATTGTTAATTGGTATTTTTATTATGTTTTTCACCAGTCTGAATTTTTAAAAGGTTATAATCTTCTTTTTTCTTTTTTTTTTTTGTTTACATAATTTGTGCAGATGTGGAAGATGTAAAGTTTGTAATAAATTATGATTATCCAAACAATTCTGAAGATTATGTTCATCGAATTGGACGTACAGGTCGTTCACAGCGGACTGGAACAGCTTATACATTTTTTACTCCAGGGAATTCTAAACAAGCTTCAGATTTAATCGCTGTTTTGAAAGAAGCAAACCAAGTGATCAGTCCGAAACTGTTAGAACTTGCTGATAACTTCAGAGGTGGAAGAAGTAAGTTAATATTATTTTTGTGTGTTTGCATATGGGTAGAATTCTTAAGTAATTTATGTGAAAAATCTTCCATTAATATGGGAATTTTTTTCTCTGTTAACTGACTTAATATATGTTCTAATTGAACTATGGATAGTTTCAGATTTTATATTATTTATATATATGTACAGCAAATTTTATGAAAATGAATGAATAAATAAAATGCATTTTTTAAATTTACTACCATAAATTTTAAGAAAATACATCATGTGATTTAGTTATCTATAAATGTAAATCTTAATTAAGAATGTACGTATAATAAATATTCTGTCTAAATATAGAAAGATATATTAATTTGTTGCTTCAGAAAATGGATCTGACCCAGTCTCTTATGGTTGTGACATCAAAAAGCACCGGAGGTACAAGAATCCTGTCATTTGCTTTCTTTAAAACTATTGATATACACACAGCCATTTGTTGTAGTAGTAAATAGAGGGAATGTAATGCTTATAGGGTTGCAAACCAGCTGCATTTTACTGGTGTTGTTGGATTGCTAATGGAGAAATGAGCTCAGTGAAAAATGCAATGATTAATTAACTGCTTCACTGCAACAGATTCTATAAAAAGCAGGTTTATGAATTTTTAATTTGTTCTTTGTAAACATTTTTTTAATAATGATGAAATTTTATGAAAAAATAACACAGCATTTGCTTTTTATGAGATGGTCACTAATTCAAGAATTTTGCATGTAGCAAACTATTTTTAGTGATTATATGTAAGGATAATTATTCATAATAGGTTGGTTAAGTAACTAATCAATAAGATTATGATAAATAAATGCACTGCTTTCCCATAATTAGTTCTAAATCAGTAGAAGTTGTGACTTTGAATAGTAAATTCTAGCTATGGTTCTTCTAGGTAATTTATGTTCATAAAAAAGAAGTATTTCATTGATATTAAACTAAATACTGAAATTAAACTTAAACCTTTTCAAGTTCTGCAGAGAGGCTCTTCCACTGGCAAATTGTGTTATTGTAACAAACTGTATAATAGTATTATTTTCTTTAAAAGGCTCATATTTTTAAGGTAATTTTACTTAAATAGTGCTATTGTTATTTTATTATTATTATTGTTTTTATTGTGTTTTATTTCATCATTCTTTGGTGATTTCTCATTTATTTAAACAAATCCATTACTCATTGCAACAATCCATTAAGAATGAGCTGTTTTGTTTTTAATGTTACTTTTTCTGGTTGTTTAGCACTAAGGCTACCTGTACAGGGTTGTTAGTAAAGTTCTCAGCCTGATGCGGACAGGGCAAGCATGACCAAGTCACTGATATTTATCAAGTATGATATGGCGTGCTGCAAAGTTTCAGACGCACACATTTACTTGCTTGTTTATCAAATAGAGTAAAGTGAACAAGTTCAGGCATTTTCTGAACAATGCATAAAATTGAAAGTTTTAAAATATTTAATCCCAACAGACATACAACAAAATAGTTAGATTCCACTTAAAGGATTTTTCCCTTTCATCCCCCACCCCCCAGAGTAAAGGTAACAAATCCTGCTGACATCACAAACATCTCAGTAGATTGTATTCACTACATTTAAAATTATGTTTTGAATATGAAAAAACTTGTTGTTTAATAGATGGCACATTTGTTAATAGTTAACTTAACAGTTTAGTTACTTAACATTCATCTTAACACTTCTGAGAATGCTAAGATTTATATAGAAAATTCCACTGAGTTTCTTCTGGATTTTAGAACAGTAGATAAAACATGGATTCATCCTTATACTTCAGACATCAAATCGTGGATGAGAGCAGATAAAAGTGCACCATTGAAAATAACAGTTTTATCAGCAGGTAAAGTTATGTTTATATTTTTTTTGGTGGGGGGGGGGCAAGGTTTCTTATTTGATGTAGATAAACTATCTAGAAAAAGATAGTACCATAACCAGGAAATATTATGCTTCACTACCAGATCAATTGAAGGTTGATATTCAAGATAAACAATCACATAATCAAAAAAGTGCTCTTTTACCACGTTAATATGTTTGCCTTGAGTTGCTGCAAAATTCCATTACTTATGTTTTCACATGCACTATATTCACTAGCTTTGACTCCAATGATTACTTCTTCCCAAACCTGAAGAAGTGGCTTACTGAATGAAGATTTACTTCAATGATGAGATCAAAGTTGTGGTAACCACTTATATTTGCAGAATTGGACAAATCACGTTAACTGAGGGTTTAAAAAGTTGGGAAATTATTCATCTTATTGTATCAAATTGATGGTGACAATGTTGAAAAATAAAATTTTCTGAAAAATCTTGTGTTTTGTTTGTCAGGCCAAGAACTTTCTGAACGGTCCTTGTATAGCCTAATAAATATATATTTTTGCATTTTATTATGTATTTGTAAAGTCAATCATTTCAAATCTTGCAATAAAAATAATTTTGGTTGCTGAACATTTTTTATTGTTGTAATATTTTTACTTGGAGTTAATATAAGTATCATTTTGAATGCAAAACTGTAATTCAATTTTTTTTAGAGATTTTTTTTTTCAATCATTTTTGTTTATGGAGATTCCTCATTTTTCACAAATAACATGTTTTTCAAAAACACTGTTACTCTCTTATATTTAAAGCTAACATAATTTAAAAACCAGAATGTTCACCATGAAATTGTTTACAGCATTTCTTATAATTATTAAGGAAGTTGTTCAAAAAAAATATGCATATGTATCAAAAATGAATTTACTATTAAAATTATATTTTCGAGGCCAATATTTTTCATGAAGGAAAAGAATCTTGGATTGATTATTCTTATAATATAATGATTGATTAAGTTATTTTATAAGGCTTGGAACTTATGTTTCAGCCAGGAGAATTATGTCCTTTTTCCTAGATGCATTCAAAGATAGCCAATTGGCTGTTTTCAACCATTTTCAGTGTGTTATATCTAAAAAGGGACTGAGTGAAAAAAATTGAAAATTTTACAGGAAATGCTTCTTCCAAACGTAAACATTTTGTACAAATTTGATCTCTGAGACTTGTCTTGTTTAGAAGTTGAAAAACGACCAAAGTTGATGCCTGAGTATTTTTAAACCTTTAAGATTGCGGCAATAAGGTTATAATGTCAGTATAAATGGTGTTTTTTTTTTTTTTTTTTTTACTAATAAAATACATTTCTTTTCAATTGTATATGATACAAGTTTGTTGTACAACAGACCATAAAATTGTTATTGTTTCAAATTAAAGAACAGCCATTAGAAAGTTTGCTCCATTTTAAAGTTGCAAAGTTTGTTGTAAGAGCTTTTATATGTAATAAGTGATAGCCTTTCTCATGATAAAATACTGCTGTCCTTTTCTACGACATCTATAATTGAGATTAAAAGTGTGCTAGCTGATGTTATGAAATTGATATTTTAGCGATTGTGCCAGTAAAAATAAAAAACCTTCATCAGTCTATGCCAATATATAAACAATTTTGGAATATCAGCTGAGCAGAACTTCTTTGCTTCTTCTCATACCAAGAACTCTTGTGATGGAATTTTAGGCAGAACCAAGCAAGTAGTGCCTAGTCACTTGTATGGTCATGCCTCCAATTCCATCACAAGAATTCTTGCCATGAGAAGAAACAAAGAAGTTGCTAACTTGAAGTTAGTTTTAAGTTGAAGAGAAAACTCTGCTAATATTCCAAAAGCCTGCAAAGGCACCATACAGTGACCAAGTGACCAAATTTTAACTCCAGTAGATATGTTTAAATTTTGGAATAATAGAATTATAGGTGTAAAATATATATTTGTTGCATCAGAAAAATACAAACCACAGAGGACAAACTTAAACAGAGGTTTGAATGTTGCTTGTAAGTAAAAGGTACAAGAAATTACCATCATTTTGTTAATTTAAGTGATAACCAAATAAAATAATCTTCTACATCAAGATCAGAGAAATTTGAAGACCATCAAACATCTATTCTGTTTACTGACATAAAGTCTTTATAAATCCAACATAACATTGCTTGTATCTTTGATGTTAAATGGGGGATTGAAGCATGATGGAGAAAAATGAAGAAGAGAACAATGTTCTGGTTCATTTTTTCCATCCATCAGATCCCCGATTATCTTTTCAGTTATTAAAAAAACAACATTGTTTGTGTTTCTGTAAAGAATGTTTTGATAAAAATTACTCACTTAGAACTAACAACCATGTCTGGAAGAATATATAACATCAAAAAAGTTGTGCAATGAAATCTCATCAATTTTTAATATTTTAAGGAAATACTAAAATTATGATTTGTAAACCATCACTCTTAGCTAAACAGTAATAATGGCTTTTATTATTTATGCCGTGAAACATTAACAGCTTTATGGTTTGTTGTACAATAAACTTGTATAATATACTATTGGAATGAAATTTATGTGTTTTATTAGAAAAAAAAACATCTAATATACTGATATTATAATGTTATTGCCACACTGTTAAAGTGTGAAAATACTTAGGCATTTTTAACCAAATTTGGTGCTCTGCAACTCAGGTAAGTCTCAGTTGTCAGATTTATACAGCATGTTTATGTTTAGAAGAAAAGTTTCCTGTAAAGTTGTCAAGTTTTTCACTTGGTACCTTTTCAGATTTAAGATGGTTGAAAGCAGTCGGCCATCTTTGAAGGCCTCTGGGATAGAAGTATATAAGTCTCCTGGCCAAAACTTACATTCCAAGCCATGTTATAACTTTCACAGGAAAAAATAATCAATATAAGACTATTTTCCTTCATAAAAAATACTGGCCTCGAAAATAGAATTTTAATTGTAAATTCATTTTATATATATATGTATTGTCTTTTTTACTAATTTCCTTAATACTACTACTACTACTAAAAAAAAAAAAAAAATAGTTTAAACAATCATTTTAGACAATTGCATGCAGAAAAATCTGGTTTTTAAATTATGATATATTTATTAATAAGGGAAATATTTATAAAATTTGCTGCTGAAAAAAATCCCCCAATGTTTTGTGGACAGTTTTACATTTATATAAATATAGAGGTCTTCTAATAACAGTCTTATAAAAATTAAAAGTGCTGAGCAAAAATGGTTGTATGATTTGATATGAATGAAAAATAGGATAATTTTTTTACCGATAATTTTATTTTATCTCAAAATAATACCTTAAAGTCAGAATTGCCTGCTTTTATTACTTCGATTTTATATATATATTTGTGTAATCATCATTTTTATTTATGTGACCCAAGTAATAAAAGTATTGATTTGTATAATTTTTTAGATTGATAAAACTTGTGTGTGTGTCCATTGGCAAATATTTTACTGCATGATACAAGCAGATATAACTACCATATAAAACACAATAAGTATGATGTATCCACCAACAAATAAATTTAATGTAGTAATATTCTTTCTTTTTTTTTTTCTTTTTTTTTTTTTTTTTTTTTTTGAGGGTCCTGTGTTTGAAGGTATTCAATTTTTTAACCTATTAGAACCAGAAATGTCTTGGTTAGTAACATTTAACATTTTTTAAAATTAAAGAATCTGAATTAAGGTATTAAATACTCAAGACCCCAAAGCCAAGTTTAATGAAAGAAATTTCTGTAGGCTATCAAAATTCTAACACACTGGATCAATTTCCATGCATGCTGTTTGACAGTTATTTGTTACACCATTTCAAATACAATAAATAATTTTATGTTAGACATTGTTCTTAAAACTACATGCTTATTATTTATTTTTTTCTAGTATGTTAATTTCATATATTTGTAAATTATCATTTCATATCAACAAAATATTAATAATTTGTTTAATCTTTAATTTTAGGCAGAGGAGGTCGTTGGAGAGGCCGTGGAGGAGGTCGTAGTCGTTCAAGAACCCCTCGACGCTCTCCTAGACGTAGCCCTCGTCGCAGTCGAACAAGATCTCTTAGCGATTCCTCCCGTAGTTCATCAAGTGACAGGGAAAGAGACAGAGATAGAGGTCGTCGACATTACAGACAAAGAAACAACCACAGCCGTTCACATAGCCGCAGCCGCAGCAGATCTCGAGATAGATCAGGCAAGTCCGAGCCTGTATCTCTCTCACTGAAAAAGAGAGAATCTAGGTCCCCGGAAGAAGAAGAAGAAGAAGAAGATGTCCATCAAAGCGATGATAGTTTGGAGGGGATGAATATAGATAACAGTGTGAACTTGTCTAGTGATCCTTTAACCGATGAGCAAGAAGTTACAGAAAAGACAGAATTAGAAACAGAACCATTACCACAAAAACAAGAACCTGTGGTTGAGCCTGAAGACAGCAAACCATCTCCCCCTCCAGTTGATCCTCAGTTGCATCCACCTTTACCTCCACCACCACCACCAGAAGCTGGATCTACACCGGCAGCACCATTGCCGGCACAACCACCACTTCCACCACAGTCTCAGCTGCCTCCACCATTACCTCCTACACCTCCACCGTTACCTTCACAAACAAGAATTTCACCGATTGTTACCCAGATGGAGCCCCAACCCATGGTAGTTCCTCCTAGGCTGCAGCAGACACCTATGATGACTGATCCTCAGTTGATGGGGGGCCCTATCTACCAAAAGACAATCTTTCCAGGGTTGGTGGGAGGAGGATCAGGACCGTTGGGGCTACCTCCCACTTCTATGATGAATGTACCACCTTCGCTTTTCTTCACACCCCCTCCTCCTCCACCACCAACTCCATCAGTGGCAGCTGGTTCAGTCATTCAAGCTTCTCAAACACTATTCAATGGTTATGGCTATCAACGGTAGACACATTGTACATTTAAAGGTTTGTTTGTTCTTGAGAGTGTTGATTATGAAATTGGCAAAACTTCATTTCATTCATCACTCAGTATTGTTCTTGTTTATTTCATATTATCATTATTACAATATTTTATATGCTTATTAATTATTATTTCTTATTCAAAAATGACGATTTAAATTAATTTTATCGCATGGGTATTGTTTTCTTTGATTCTAATTGTACTGTGGATATAATTTATGCATGGTATGTTTTTTAATCGGCCTAAATTACAGATAATTTTAATTACAGAAATTTTTTGTTATTAATTGGTTCTTATATGTGGTCAGATTTATTTGCTAGTTCTATTATATTTGTGATATTTTGTAAGTGTACATTAATTCATTGTTCTGAGCAAATCATAATCGCTTACAACATTTTTATATATTATTTTCTGTTTGTGCATTGAAAGCATGTTTGTATCAGGGAAAATAATATATATATATCTGTACATAAATAACAGAATGCCAGTTATTTTTTGTTTATTTAATATGCTGTGCTATATATCAACTTTAATATCTACTTATCTTAATTTCTTCATGGTAAAAATTGTACTTGTTAACAGTGTGCAACTAAATGTTAAACTCCCAATCACAGATTGTGATTCGGAGGAAAATACTTGAACCACTCTTATCTGATTGATGAGTAAGCATTTATTAGTATCACCTACATTTGAGATAGTAGATTTTAGTTATCATAATCTGCTGTTCATGGAATTTATTTGTATGATTTTAGATACATCTCTGTTTAAATAAGTACAGTATTAATGTCTAGTTTATGTTGATGCAGAATATATGTTTTTGAAAAATAGAAAAAGTAATTGCACACTAAAAATTAGTATCAAGTTAAAATGTTTATTTAAGCTTGTATTGGCAGTTACAGAAACATTTTGTAACATCATTACATTTTACATTTTATTCAGTCTGCCTGTACAGTTATTATGTTTTTTCAGAATACCATTTTAGGATTTACAGAATGAATTTGTAACCAGGTAGCTTTCTCCAGTTATCTCTTTCCTGCTGACTTCAGTGTTCTCAAAACACCTTTTGTTCCTTTTAAATTCAAATTGTACTTCCTCTGTGGCCTTTTTTTTATTAGCCATCCTTTTTAAATTACTCAGCAATGATTTTGATAGCAATAAACATCTTATGGTGTGACATTCACCTCATCATGTGATGGTTTATCTCCCCTTTTTCCATTACATCAGGAGATTTTTTCATTAGTATCTTTTGATTAATGCTTATAGACTAATGCCTGCCCACCTTCAAATCTAGTTTCTTTATTGAAAGAAACTAGATTGCCTTACTAATCCTTAGTATATTTGTTCTGTATTTGTACATAATATCTTTCAATTATATGTAGGTAATTTCTTCTGTTTTCTAGTTTTTTTTTCCTACATATGGTTGTGTGTGGACATTTGTATTTGCAACACTTTATCTCTTAACGCTTAATATTCTATTAAATGCTACTTTGTTTACCCAAGATTTTACTTACTTTTGTTTCCATGGCTCCTATTTTACTTGCTTATTTCCCAGTTGATGGCTAGTGTTGTGCTCCTTAAATCAGGGAAAATGTCATAAATGTATGTTTTCCTAGATACATTCTCATTCCATATCATTCCTTTAATCATATAATAAAACTGAGCACATTTTAATCTTTCTGCTGATGTCTGCCTATTCCTTCAGATTCCAATTCATTACCCAAACTTCAAGTTATCCACTTCATTGATTTTGTTTTCATAAATGTTCATTATATATCCTTTTTCCGTAATATTTTTATTGCTGTAGTGTTTATTTTTAATCCATATTCCTAGTTTATTTTATTCCAAAATTGGAGCCTATTTTTTTATTATGATTTCTTAGAAAAGTAACTATCTGATTTCCATTTGCTGTTAAAATATTAAAGTTTAGAAAGGAAACACTTTCCAATATTAATTTCTGTTTCTCTTTTAAATGATTTGCTTTTTCTTCAGTCACTTATTACAGTTTTCTGCTAACTTATTTTGTTGATCATTTACAGTAAATTTAATCTCCCAAGCTTTTTCTTTATCTTTAATGTTTAAATAATATCATATTCTTTTTCTTAATCTGTAAATATTACAATCAATTTTTTCTCAATTCTCATTTTATCAGTGTATAAAAATCAAACCATGTTTAAAAGACGACTTATCTATTCAACCATATATTTACCTATCTGGCAACATTTCCACATAACTTTTTTAATTTTTTTTATTTATATATATTTTGTCACAGTCACTAGCAGAATAATTCTTGTATAACTATTATATTTTTGTTTTTTATTTTATACAATATTATTTTTCCCTTTGTATCCCGTAGTAGATTATGAGCACATCTTGTTATGTGCACCCATACTTTCATACATAGCCAGCCAGTGTAATCATCTCTACACTTAATTCAACTTCTCAGTACCATACTGCTTTTTATTTCCTTAACTGCTCTCCCTAATTCTTTCTTACTTAAATACTCACTTCTTGCTACTTCTGCGGTTGGGTTCAATTATCATATTTTATTTCTTAACTCTGGTTGAGTTTGGAATTTTATCTTTACAGGTGAACTCATGTTCTTCCACCCCTTACTCTTTTTGAATCAATGTCTCATTGCAGGTTAGAATACTGTGAAAAAAGCATCACATTCATGCCGATACTGTTTCAGCTCTGTGCATATCCAAAGTCTTGTCTCCTTAATGGTCATCTATTGACATTCTTGGAATCCATCTTGCACTTATTTTATGGTACTTGAGCTTGTTGGTGGTAATGTTGTTAACTGCACTTACTTGAAATTCTTCAGCTATAATCTGATGGCCTTCTTGGTAAGAAAGTCTGTGCAAGTTTCAAGTGGCTGAAGTTGAAGTTGTACTTTCAAATTGATGCTCATCAAACACTGAAGTTCAGCCGTCTTTTCTACTCATGTGTAAAAATTTCTGTGGTTCATATTACTTTTTTCATATTATTTGGTCATACAAGAATAAATATTAACTGGTTTTTCATCTACGAAGGTCTTTCAGATGACTCCCGGTAAAGCCCTTTTGGGCTAGGAACGGGAGGGGTGGTGTGGCGGCCGGAATC
>JAAAKQ030119757.1:0-13814 GCA_010016005.3 Zanna intricata | reverse complement strand
GACCGTAGCTGGAATAGTCTTAAGAATCAGGTAAGTCACTCCCTGGGTAAAAAATCCTGGCTAAGAATCGAAACCCGTAATATCTCCGAGTAAAACTCAGCAAGTCGCTCATGTACAGCTGAGAAGCGCTTGAACCAAAAGTTCTGCACTCCATCGATCCCAGGTGCCTTCCAGTTATGTATTCGAGCTAAAGATCAAATCACATCATTCAAAATCATTTTACGGTCAACTATAGACGGCACCCGATTCATTCTCTTCTTCTCATCACTCATCCACTCTGCTCTATCACGAATTCGACCAAATCGTAGTCCAGTAATCCAAAACTTCAGCGTCCGAAGGAATCGCTGCAACCGTACTCGCCGTACAGCTGGTGTCTGTAGCCTCTTATAGTACTCACACTTGTTAGTTTTAAATAGAGGGTTCTGTTCACGCCGCATACTAATAAATTACTACTAATTATACTAATAAAATTAATGTATAGGTTAAAAAAAAATTTAGATCTAAAATAGATTGGTCATTATTATTATATTAAGAATCACAAAAAGATATATACACATACAAACATTAATTTGTCAATAAATTAGCATTTGGCAGACTTTTAATGTCTGTAAATATATTTTTTTAAATATTATATATATTAAAATCTGAATTTTTTTCGATAATATATAAATAACCTAACATATAATCTTACTGGTATTACTCTATGATCATTATCAATTTAGAGATTCTTAAAATTAAAAATTATTATTGATATATAAAAAGAATGTTATTTTTAGTCTTATTTTTTCAGTTTTTATTGGTGAATATTTACGGTTAACTGAAAAAATTGAAATAAATTGAACAATAAAGTTCATAAAACTCAGCACATAAATATGCAGATGATACCTCGTAAGAAAAAAGTATGAAATTTCTTAAAATATTGATTTTAATTACTAAAAAATAAAATTTATTTAATAATAATGATACAATTATATTATTAAATAATATAATAATAATTACAATACTATATAATATATTATATTTAATATTATAATTATAATTATATTATTTAATAATAATATTATTAATTAAATAATCATTTTAGAAAAAAATACACGAAATAGAGGCATAGAACCATGTAACAACCTTATATTGTGATCTATATATATACACTGCGTAATATCGTCAATATCAAAGAAATGATTTTTAAAGAGAAAACGCTTGTTACATATTCACCCCGAAGCACCGAACTAATCGGGAAAATGAAAATTATTTAATTTAAAGAAAGTAATTTGTTAATGTATAACGGTTCTTAATAAATGCAAAATACAAATCCGTGATAATTCGACTATTCTATTTCATAAATCAGATGACATTCACAGTAGTAATTGCATCTTATCACAAAGTTAACAATGTATTTATTAACTGGGTTTTTTTTTCTTTTACTTTCAACAGAAGAGATAAAAAGTGTTATGAGAGAAAGTCCTACTGTAAACTTATACAGAATGTTTTTGACAATAATTTTAGGTAATTTATTCGGTAAGCAAAGTGGCTTTCGATGCATGTAATATGTATATTGCGAATAAATGATGTTTTAACATGATTTTGCTTATGTTATGGTGTATGAACTCTCTTATTACATAATAATGCGCTTCTGTATGCCGTTTGCTCTTGATAATCAAACATCCAATTCAGTACACTGCAGTGGCTGTAGCTGTTTATTGAACGACACAGTAATATTTGCGTTGTCCTTTGTGATGTTGCTTTGTCTTCTATATGAGGAAATAATAAAAACAACAATTTCGATTTATTGTCAAATCATTACTGTTTCTATCAGTTCAAGTTACCAGCTACTTTTATTGTTAAAACATGTATACAAATATAACCATATTAACAGTTACAAGGGCTTATGAAATTAAGAAGAATAATTGCGGTATTATTTTCTTTGCTAAATTCCGGTCGGATTTTACAAAAAGTGTAACATTTAATCTACAGGTTAACCCCAACCTGTTTACAGATTAACTTTTTAACAGAAAAATAGACCTTCCCGAAATAAAATGAATCATATAGTCGCTGAAAAAGTTCTCGAAACACACTTCTACACACAAAAAAAAAAATATTTCGTTTTAATTTAAAAAGATATTTCCTAGATTAGTGTCTGTATAAGGCATTTTTTATATATGGATTTGATGCACGGCTTCATTCTTGTTTTAATATGGAATATATTTTACTCTTCTATTTTGTTATTTTAATCTTCCTGTAAAGTCTTTCTTTCTCTACTCGCTACAACAATCAAAATTAACCCTGCATATCTTTAGATATCCGGCCCAACAAAATAATATTTCTTTTTGTTCTAGAGTCATCCACAAATATGCTTCTTCCCTATTATGCCTTCAAACGACTACATTTTGCGTTTTATCGACCTGTCTAATTTTCATAGTTCTGTTTTATGATTTGTAAAATGCTGTGCTTAATTTTTTTCTTTCTAATATAATGATATTTCCAACGTAAGCTTGTTTTTTTACGTTTATAACGAGTTGAAACTGTGGCTAATAAACAGATCCCAACATCAAGCTGTGTACCGTAGTGTAAAATTATATTTCATAATATTCTCTACATATAAACGTCTACTCTACTTTTACAGACATGTTTACGAAATTTTTCTAATTTTTAAATCTATGATTAGTGTAATTTATAATCTTATTTTTGATGTTAATTATTTTTATTTTTCTCTTTTTCCAACTCGTTTTTAATATTCAGCTTACAGCTAAAATTGAATTGCCTACAATACTAAAAAAGAAACAACCGGTTTGTTTACAAGGTAACATAAAGATAATAAATTATAAAAAATAAATAAATAATAAAATTGAATAATAAATTATTTACTAATCCGATAAATGGATACCGTTAACGGAATACGATTATAGAGATAATTAAGTTTACATAATAGTCAACCACACATCCTTTAGAATATTGATAACTAATCTCTTTAATCAATAAGAACATCTCACCAACAGCCTAATCATCGTTATAGAAATTAAAGTGATTTTTCCATTATATAAACCTGTTTTTATTTATTTCTACAAGATTACGTCGGTATTTATTAAAAAATAAATATCCTACACTAGTTCTTTTTTTATAGCCTGTTATCTACCTTCTCAGAAGTAATTTCTTTTTCAGGAAGAATTTACAGATCTGATGACTTTTTACTTTTTTATTTATCAAATTCTATCGGTTCAATTTACCCTAGTAGTAATATTTTCCTTTTATGATACTAAACCTATCGTAAAACTAAATAGTTTTTATGTACGGTAATGTTTTCTCCGGAAACGGTAGTAAAAGTTGAAAATTATTTACTTGGATAACTATTACTAATAAAATTAAAATCTTGAAACCGTCTATCAAATTTTTAAGAAAATTACTGTAAAATTCTCTCCAAGTTTTTTCATCATATCTCACTTCTACATTATTACAGAATTTCACATCGACTGATACTCAAACCTCCACGCTCTGTTTAATTCTAAGATTATTGTAATTCTCTTTTTCCTGTACCCGATCCAGCGGAAGAAACATTTACTTAACTTGGTCGCGTTCATGTTCTTAAAAATTGTTTTACGATGAGGAGCGTAAATGTTTATACGACAAACATAATTTTCGTCATACTTAATCGATCAGCTCTTTCATCTGTTTTTTTTTTATTCGTTGCTGACCCTTCATTCCTTCTACTCACCAATCTTTCCGTTTCACCTGTGATCTTGACATTTATATTGGATTAAATTACATCAGAAAAATAACAGTTATGGATTATCGATGTTTAAAATTAAAAGTATAACACGAGTACAACAAAATTAAAATATGGCAATTAAAAATTTAAACAATTTTTCAAGACGGTTTAAACAATGCATTTAATAATATATTTTTTACAGTTCGATTTTTTTTTAATAATTTTTGTTCTTTTAGATGTTGCTTTTTTTTAATAGTATTAATTTTAATTTTAACAAACTTCTAATTTCAGTAACCAACATCTCAAGAACATTTGAAAGACCATAAAAAAATGTTTTAATCAATACGAAAATAAATCCCAAATTAATTCATTCCTAATAAACTTGTCAAGACCATCAAACATTTCATTATGATGAAACTTTGGATCACTACTAGGAATATGTCTGGCCGAATAATAAAGTCGCTGTTTATGAGTAATTTACGTGACAAATCTGAATACATGTAGGAAAGTTTACAAATCTGTATGCCTAACTTGTTCATTATCCCAAAAAAAGGAAAATTCAGCTTCTGAGATACGTATCCTGTTTAACGCTTCTCAAATCACACTTTAAACCGAGTGGAAAATATTTTACGCGTGTCACGTATCAAAAAAAAAAAAACTTACGATAACGCGAGAAATTGTTTCTCTGTCAACTAATGTCTGAATCAATTAATCTTCAAGCTTAAATTTTAATTATTTAGTTCATCTTATTAGTTGAATGTTTTGTATTACTTGTGTTTGTGATTTTTTTTTTTGTTTTTTTTAATTATTAGTTTATTATAATAGACTATTAATCCCATTAAAATTCAGTACCGGATTGTTTATGACCAATATTGTTAATTACCAGTTCACATAAATACAATAATTGAAAAGCAAAAGTAATGATTCCTCCTTTACAAAAAATTTAACTAGAATCTGGATGCTTTTCAAAAACGGGAATGAAAGTAAAAGTTAACAACCATTCAAAACTAATATTAAACTTCTTAAATTTAATAATAATAATTTTAAATGGAAATTAATTCTTTCTTTAATTATATTTATATTATTTGTTTAAACTTGATAAATAAGCTAATAAAAGGACTATTTAACTTCTTCAGTAAGAGTCAATTTCCATATGAAGAGTGTGTATATGAAGCTATTAAAAGTGTAAAACTTGTTTGACTTGTATTTAATGCCAATTTTATTAAACACAACCTATGAGAAAGGAAACATTAAAAAAAAAAACGGTACAATTTTGAAATCATTTATTTAAAAAAAGTGGTTAGGTTATAACTGCAAACCATGAAAACGTGTTTCCGTGCAAAAATAATAAAACGTTACTTTTATCGGTTATCAATTTTTCTTCTAATATAAGAATATAAATTCTTGATTTTTAGGTGGGTTTTTACAGAGATAATTTTCAGCATAATTGTGAGCCGAAAAAAATTTGATAAATTAAAATTATTTTAAACATGACTGACATTCAGTACATGTGCGGAATAAATTTCCTTGTCGCTGACATTATCGAAACTTCTAATCAATTCGACCTAGATTACAAGATTAACTAACTCGTTTAGTTAGTTAATCGCTAACCTATGCAAAGTAGTGTTGATAAATTTTAATCGTATTCTGTTGTTTAATTTAACGGATTATTTTTCACGATATTTATTATTTACTTATTGTCTTTGAGGTAAATATCAATAACTCTGTTCATCAAGGGAGCGGCCTACGAAAAATATTTTAAGATAGGAACAGACTAAGCTTGTTTAAAAAAAATATATATTTTTTTTTATATTAATATAATTTAACTTCAGTACGAGTATACACTATTTGTACAGGAATCAGGACGCAGTGATACGAGTAAATAATTATGAAGCTTTAATTTTAAAAAAAAAGAGTAAAACAACGGTGGAATCTTTCCACTCTGCTTTTAAGACAAGCTAGAAATACAACAATTTTGAATAACATAACAATACTGTAAGTGGAAGATTAATATAAGAACAGAACAACCGATAAACCAGAAAAAAATTTAAATTATAACTTTGGCCGACGTAAATATTCTTTTGGCAAAAACAAATTAAAGTAGAAAATTCTAAATTTTCGACTTTGAAATAGAAAATCTGCTGATACAAAAAAAAAAATAATTTTGGTAATAAGTTAGACTAAAACAAAGGTAATGAATTAAGGAAAGGAGGATATGAGAATTAAGTATTAAAACAAAGGAATGAAATGTATCACCAGAAATGAAACAATCTTTTATATAAAAACTGCAATGAAATCAAAGGATCTAAAAAATTATTCTCGTACAAATAATATTAACTCAAATATAAAAAGAAAATTGCAGAAACAAGGAAGGTTTTCAATAAGAGATGAATGCTTCTAGTAGTACCAAATTTAAATGTAAACATTAGAAAAATATTTTTTTAAATATTTATCTGGAGTGTTAAGATTTATAGCAGCAAACTGCGGACAAAATGAAAAAAGGAAGAAAAGACGTCAAACTCCATACCTATCTCTATTAATTTCAAGTTCAATGGTAGGGATAGGTTCAAGGACAGAATGAAAAAGTTTCTCCAGAATTCAGCACATATTGCACATTCAAGTAAATCAGTTGATCTAACAAATTTTTTGACTTCACATTGCAAGAATTAGAGCATTGCAAGGATTTTGTAATGCAATATCACTAAAGAATGTTGAAAATTAGGCATATTTATTAAGTACAAAATGATGTCCCAAGAAGAATTTTCCAAGAGAACACAGATATTATAATACAAAAAATAGACGATTAAGTTATTTAAAATACCAAGGCACGCACTCACAAACTTTATTTTATTGTGTTAATCGATTGTTAATAGTTTTTTTTTTTATTATAAAAATACAAATAATTTTAGTAGAAAGTTAGCTGATGATGATAATTAAAACTGAAATAAATAAATAACTGAGATAATTATATATTTTATCCTTTAAGATAGAAACAATATTATAATTAAAATTTAATTAACTGAAGCAGAAAGTAATTATAAAATTTTAATTGATTAGACAACATTGGTTCATTAATAAAACAAAGTTACGTTAGGTATGTGAAAAATCCTGTAACATTCTGTTTTATTAATTTTTTCTGAAAAACTTTTTGTAGTCCGACAACCAAACTCATGCTTCGATTGTTTTATCCAGTTAATTACATTTATATTACTTGAAGGATAAGTTAATGGAATTCCTTCTTAATTATTTAATTAGCATTTTTCTGTAACAAAATGAATAAAAGGCTGTAAATTTATTTATCTCGAATTAAAGTCGTGACCAAATTTTAAAAACTTCGGAGATATAAATTTATCCTTTTGATAATTTTTTAAAATATATTTCGATGCACGATCTTGATCATGTAATTTTTGAATATTAATTACCATCCTCTCTGATGTTATAAATTATATTAAAAAACTGCTTTTATTTTCTAAACTCCTACAAAAAAATCACAGGAAGTTTTTGTTATTCCTTAAATAGCTTCCAAACAAATACTGAGATGACGCAGTATTTTTGATATTGTTGTTTTTATTTTAATTTTTTTACTGTATTGCTCTTTTGACTTCATCAATGTAAGTACTTTCTTTCATGTAAAGTACATGACTTTTGAATGTATTCCATTCAGGGGTTTCAATAGAATCTCCTTTTCAAATGATTATTATGATACAATTTACATACGGTTTCTGCATAAATGGAAATGATTGTAAATAAAACTTTAGAAAAAAAATTCTTCATCTGTTTTCAATTTTTCATATTCTTTTCGACTCTTTTTCATAAAAAGAAACAGAAAGATTGACAGAAGCAGCAGAGGAACTGGCGATTATAATTTAACTAAATTTGATTGTCAGACTAGAACACGAATAAGGGATGACGTTAACAACTACAAAATAAAAGGGCACATGTTCCGATAAAATAAAGCTTCAATGTTGGATATATCCAGAACACTTCTGAATTATCTAATCGTTTGATTTCCTTGCGAACATACTGTGTAAAATCCGTCAGAATTTGTATAATTTTAATTAGCCTAATTGTCTCATGTCTCAGAAACTTAAATAATGATAACTGTTACGAGGGATTGGCTCCCATTGTGTCGTGATGCAACGAAATACCGACATTGTATGGTGGAAATAATCGATTTATGTGGTTTAAAAGTAAAAATGTTAATAGGGGGAAAGTAAGTTATTCATCTCATATTTAACGTATGAAAATAAAATAAATATGTCATTCAGATTGTTACACAACTAACCATTGTATAATCACGTCAATAATAGGTAGTATTCATTGTTAATTACACAAATCAAAATGATCAGACCTGACATAAATATGGAAGGATCAAGAGAAATCATCAAGAGAGATCAAAAGTAGTGTTAAACATTTATTCTTTTTTTTTATTTTCCTGTTGTGTACGTTGCAATGTGTTCAACTAGTGAACAATAAGGAACCAATCCCCCATACTCATTAGCACCATGAGATGAGTATAATATGTATAACATATAAACGAAGTATGGTCTTGAACAGAATCAGGAAAACCATTTCTGAAATGTGTGAGTAATTGAACCCAACCACCAAAGTACACCGATATCCACTGTCTAATATCTGAATCTGTAAAATCTTGTGAAAGTAACCAACTTTTACAAGGATTATAACCAGAGAACCCTCGACTTCGAAAATCAGCTGTTAACAAGCTGTTGCGATGACGAGTTTTACCACTAGACCGGCCCGAATGGCTTTTATTAATTTAATAAATATATGTACTCAAACTGTTTCAATTAGGCCAGCTCCTTAAAAGATTATTATTTTATTTTGTATCTTCAATTATTTGCATTACTATTATTACGTACATTTATTAGTGTTATATATTTATTAATTTAATAAATTGGGCCCAATTGAAATTGATTGAGTACGTATTACTTGTACACGGCAACAAAGCTGCAATATATTGAAAGTTAATTTTTTTTTAAATTGAAGGTAAACACGGTATTCTAAAGAAAAACGTTTGTTTTAATTTTGTTTAAATCGAAGATCTATTAAGTGGGCGGAAATTTATTAAAAAATGTCATCGGTAGTCGCTATTTCGTAGGCTGAACTTGTATATTCTGTTACTCTAAAATAGTTCTATAATCTGGTTTGGTGGAGATGGATGTTGTAAATTTTATAAGTAAATGAGAAAAAAATTAGGACTAAGTGGTCGGTGAAGAAGTACTTGAAGTTTAGGTCATAAGTGATAGGTCCATATTTTCTACATTGTATAAAAATGTTACTTTCGTGGGTATGAATTGTCATGTTTGTCATTATCCTGCTTTATTTATTTACGACCATGTTCCTGTATTGTTCCCTTCTAAAAAGGTTCGTTACAGTTTGGGGTAATTGATGCTCATGGATGTAGTCTTTGTGCACGCATGCATCAAGAGTACATGTACTCTTTGTTTTACTTCTTATTTTTTTTAATATTTTACCTTTTTAATTTGAAATTTGTTGTTATATCTACTTAGATAATGTTTTTTACTTAGAGTAAATAAACAAAATTTGCTTGTAAATGTCTATGAAAATACATAAATTATTCTATAAATAACTAAATAATAAACATATTAAGAAAGTTATATCGAATGAAAATAATATAACAGTATACGTTAAAACAGCTCATTTCAAATTCACTGTTAGAATTGTTAATGTTAGGATGAGACAGTGGTTCCGTTTATAGGATAGTTGCCGACAGGAGCTCACCATTGCGGTTTCATTAAAGGGATTGGTTGACAAGCGGTGGACGCAGAGAAATGTCCCCGAGCCGCGATCGTGTCAATGCAGGTGAGGGCGGTTTGTTCATTATGTCTCTGGAATCGCATACATTAAGTCCCAGTATCGGTCGGTTCAAGCCGAACAAAGGAATTCGCCTGCCTCCTATAGCTTAAGATAAATGGTCGCTGCAAACGAAAATACTCCCCGAATACTATATATTCTCGTCATTTGTCACGGTCTATCCGCGACGGGGTCCTCCATCCGATCCGGCCGATAGCTAAGGACGTGCTCGAGCAGACCCTCCGGGGATTTGATATCGATCAAGTCGGGAGAATGCGACACCAGGTACCCTGGGCATTATCGTTGTCACGTCCCGGCTCAGGTTTAAGGCTTGTTTAGAAATGCGGCTTTTTACCCCCTCCCCGCTCTCACCTTTTTATGTTACGTGCCCGAGATCGCCCACAGATCTTTTGTCAACTTCAGACGTGAGTTCAACAAAAATTCCAAAACATTACACTCTGTAACGGTGAAATAGTAGTTTCTAGGTCGATTCTTTTTTTTAATTTAATATCCACGTAAACAACCTTTATATTCCTAGCTCTATATGTAATCTATTTCTCATCATTGATTCTTATTGCTGATAAATTACGGTAAAATATGTCTTAAAAATATCTTAACAAATATTACATTATTATTAATTATAAGTTTACTTCTTAGTTACTACCGGAAACGTATTAGAATTAGAATTTCTCCTCCTTTATTATTACGTTAATAACAAACGGGTATATGTTAAGAAATATTTTTGCATTTAATTAATATTCCATTGCATTCAGTAAAATTGTATTATATCTATAAACAGACTGAAATGCATTTACGTACTGTTCTACATTGATATAATCTTGCTTTACAAACATTTTTGTCTTTCTTACAAGTACATAATTGAAAATAAAAAGAATGTTTATTTAGGTCCATAAAAGAATAAATAATTTCAAAATAATCTGTTTAACCTAATATACATATTAGGCTTAATAATTTAAGCTACTAAAAAAATAAAATGCTAAATAATTTTACAAACGATCGTCATCGGTTCATCCTATTGGTTTACACCCTTATTAAGAGTGAAATAAGACAAAAATAATTACATACTTAAAAGTATGTTATAGCTATTACTATAAAACTATTTTAAACTAAATACTGTTTTAGTATTTAAAACTATTTTTTGCTTATTACAGTGTAAAACTATTAATAAGTTTGTAGATTCATGTGTAAATAATCTATTGACAAGTGAAAAATATATATTTTTGTGATGAGAATAATATCTAGGACATACTGCAGAGCAGAGCATTCAATCCAAAGCATCTCAAAGATCTCAAAGCATTTTTACCGAATCTTCATTTACGATGACAAATAAAATCGATGGTAGGTAGTTTAGTACAATAATTCTAAATTTCAGAATGTATTAAAATAAATTTACTTCATGTAATAACCTATCAAACCTATCAGAATATAAAATACAATAATTTATAGTTTTACTATGAAGATATGACGCTAAAAATGTTAACTGTCATGCACCAAACTGGATTACCAATACGCACTCCATAATTAGACTTGTTTTTGTTCTTTTTTAGTTTTATTTCTAATTTAACACCTTCATGAGTCATGAGTTCATAGTAACCCAAAATGATTATTTATTAGAGAAAGATTTTTCTTTTTTAAATAATTAGAATCAAGTTTTATGTATCTCACCTACGAATGTTGAACGTAGCTTTTTTAATTATATGAACATATAAAATACCACTATGGTTTCAGCCAAACTCGACCTAAACGTTTATATTCACCTACTTTTACTGCAGCAACACCGCAATATTTAGCTTATTCTGAGTTTTGACCAATGTAGCTTGTGAGCCGACGTCAACAGAGACGTGGATTCGCTGCGACCACTCATGTGGCGTAGGATCATTTTGACGAGACAAAGTTCCATATGCAAATGAAATGGCGCCCTCTGTGTGTTTCTCATTGTAAAGAAAAGATAAAAATCCATTACACGAGAAATAGCAAAGAAGACAATAACGTTCCTTTAGTCGCTCTTGTGCACCATTGTTTCATATAATTTTCTAACTCTACTACTCTCGTGTCATTGGAACGGTTTACCTCATCTCTACAACGAAACATCGATTCATCACTAAACACCGGTCAAAGCAGTAGTCACCCCGCAGTTTCCTTTATGTGAAAAAAAATTTTAATCGCTTCAATGTATCCATTGCAGTCGGTTTCAAATGTAAGCTTTGCGACTAACTAGGAATTCGTAGTTTTAACTGGTGATATGAGCATCAATTCTACACCGAGAAAGAAACTCATTATCAATGTGAAATGTTACACTTAAGTACATTATTTTGCAATTAAGAATTTGACTCTAAAAACAGTGATTATAGTCATTTAACTGATGAATATTTAAATTCTGAAGCGAACTTTATTCTAATTTACTCATATCTTATATTCAAAATATCCCAATTAAATAGCAAAAAAGTTTAATTTATATATTTATTTTTACTAATAAAATATATTATAATTGAGGTAATGAATATAAAATACAAGATATATATCCATTGTCGCTATTACTTCAACTAAAAATTATGAAATTCATTATATAATAAGAAATGCACACTGACAAAACATACATATTCTGTTATGGTCGGACTGCAACTACAGACGTCTTAATAAATGAATGCTTCCAATACAAAAAAAAGCAGTAAAAAATGATTATTTAGCCAAGTTTTCCGGCAATAAGCAATTATTTTTATATGACATTATTTGTAATCTTTAGGATCCAACAACTGCTACTGGTAGAATAATACACTCGCGGATGAGAAACGTTAATGTATTGCTCCTTCATATGCTATCTATTTGTAAACTATTCTTATCGTTAACATTAAGTAGAGATGCCGTTATAGAAATGGTTATATGAAGTATTGATTTTAATCTTTTCTGCAAATCTTATAACTGGAAAAAATTTACCGTCCCGGTAGACGGAATAAAAACACAGTTTTATATTTTAATGATATGTTGAAGTATAAGAATGGAAATTGTTATTGTATTATTTATGGGGTTGAAAATTCAACATCTAAGAGCCTCTTCCCTAATAGTTCAATTTAATCATGTATTTTACATATTATTTATGAGATAAGTATTTATTTAGAACTCGTTTACTAAAACTCAAACTGCATCAAAATTTCTTAAATAACAACAGTACAAACAGAATATGCCGATCAAGAAAAAGTAAAACATTTTACGTAATTCTGCAAGTTCATTCCCCGGTTTATTTTTTATAATTGAAAACAAAAATAATAAAGATAATTTAAATAAAGTTTTCACCGACCATTGTGGCGGTGGGCTATCATATTGTTGCGTTTTGTAGCTTGATCAGGATATTGGGAGACTGACAATTGAAAAAGTTTATATAATTACAATTTATTAGTTTAAGAACATAAATAAATAATACAAATCAATTATAACAATGACAATAAGAATAATAAATAATTCACAATCATAGTAATCACAACCAGAATAATAATAATAAATGTCGATAGTAATAATAATAAACAGTGATTATATACAAAACAGAATTTAACCCAATCGTAGGATTTATTTATAGGGAGTTAAATATTGCAAACCAGAATTCAGTCCCATTGACAAAAGACATTAGAATGACTGCTACTTAACTTTTAGTCAACCACTAGTCCTGTATTAACAGCAATCGTACAATAGATAAGACAAATAAAAAGTTCTTTACTGCAAATACCGTTGCTGTTCACAAATAAAACTATCCTAACAATTTATGAATGAGATTTAGTACGTTATCTCTTTCCCTTATATTCTAACAATAACACACAGAACCATTTCTTATTTTCATGTACTGGAGTTGCTTGTGTTCTCACCTTAATCGCGACGAACTTCTATGCACTAGAAATACACTCCTTCATTGATCTTTTCGCAGAATTCTCTCGCTTTAAACTCGCATAATTCCTCCCTCAGCTTTTCTCTCGCTTACTCTCCTCGCAGACTAACATCTCGTAAAACTGATCAACTGGTCTACCATAGAGTATTTTTACTTCTATCTTCTAAACCTGAAGGTCCAGACCCGTGGGAACGGTCGACCGAGCCCTATCATTCCTATCCATTACTAACCTTTTTTTTTTTTTTTTCCACCTACCTGAGCCGGTCCTCCAACCAAGTATGGCTCAGCTCAGGCAGGGACACTTGTCACTGTGACGGACTGCTAGGATTAGGAATAGGTTTTAATCTTTATTTGTTAAACAAAACTTCTTAGGTTTTAATC
>JAAAKQ030119746.1:0-13814 GCA_010016005.3 Zanna intricata | reverse complement strand
TATGATTTATTGCCAATTTAACAACGTTATTGTACGTCAAACGTAAAAAAAATATGTTTTTTGACCCTATTTTTGGCTTTTTACAAGGGATATCTTAGAAACTAAGAGAGATACAGTTCTGGGACCTATTTTTTTCTATTTCCCAGCTCAAAAACGATAAGAAACAATTGAATTTGCCCCTTAATTTACCTGGAGTTACTGAAACTTGGGTGAAATCTTTCATCCTGTATAACTTGCTAACAAAGTATTTTCGGACCTATGATATGAACTTTTTTCTTTTTTTTAGGCTCTAGAATGAGTTGTCAAAGTATTGCCCTATCCTCCTGAATCATCCTGTATATATAAATATTTATGTGTTGGGTTACAGGATAACTCTGGAACACCTGGAGCAACACCAAATTTGGTAGACATATGACTTACTATCTTGAAAAAATACTGTTATGATAATACTTTTGTGGCATCCCTTAGCTCCCCTATGGATGGGGATTTGAAGAAAAGATGTGTAAAATAATTGAAAACAGCTGATATTAGTTTCAAATCTATAGTTTTTGAAGTCACTAGGCTGATTTGTGATATTCTCAATGATATTTAAGTCCAAGTTTAGTTGAATAGTATTTATTGTTTATAATAAAGTTTTATGTTAAATGAACATTACAGAGAATTTGTAAGAGAATTTGCTTTTATAACATAATTCACTGTATTTTTTGATCACACCTCTTATATTTATTTTCTTGAATATGTTTAATGTGAAAATGAATTTGTTAATTTTTTTTTACAGATTACAAGAAGGTATGCTGAATTTAGTGCAGCTATTGTTGGTGTAAGTGAAAATTTTCCAAGTGAATTGGTAACAAAACTTTGTGCTGAACTTTTGGAAGCAGTAGAGTTTTTTATATTAAGGATGGCCGCAATTTTTCCTCAGCGTAAAGAACAGCTTATATTCCTTATCAATAATTATGATATGATATTACAAATTTTTGTGGTAATTGAGCATTATTTTATTATAGCCTATAAAAATTATAATGATAGATACTTATAAAAATAAATAATAAATACATTATAAGGTAATTTGAACATGTACATTTGTATTCACTTATTTATAATTTTTTTTTTATTTGTATGAATTAGCTGTTTTCTTCTTTTTTTTTTTAATTTTGAATTTAAGTAAGTTTTTTGTAACTTAAATCGTTAACACTTAAATTGAATATCTTTGTAATTATTAATTTTCAGTTTGTGTTTGTTTTTTTTTTACAGAAACACACTAGAGATAGTTCAAAAGAAGCAGAAAGTTTTCGTGAGCAGTTAAACCTTCGTAGTTCAGAATACGTTGAAGAGATTTTATCTCCTCATTTTGGTGGAATGATCCAGTTTGTTAAAGAAGGTGAAGCACTCATTGAAAAAGGTCAAACTGATCTATTGAAGAAACAAGAAAGTAATTTCTCTTTAATTTATCATACTGCATATCTCTTTCTCTTTTTTCTGTGTCGTTTGTGCATGTGTGTGTTTTCTGCTAGAAGTTCTTGTTAAATTTTACATGAATATTCCTTTGATTAAGAAAGTGAAAACTATTCATATAACTTCAGTATGGAAATAATTGTTTTCAAGTTACAGTCAATAAATAATTTTCCCTTGTTTTGGCTTCAAAGATAAAGTAAATGTATTTTTTAGTATTGCACTTATAAATATGTTGACTTCATTGATAAGTTTAACATAAAATTGAATGTGAATTAATTAATTATTAATTGATTGTGTATTAATTTGATATAAGTTAAGTGTAGTGAAAGAGTAATGTCATGTCGTTTGTTATTTGAGAAATTTGTAAATATTTATTTTCTTTTTGATTATTTTTAAATCAAATGAAAATGTTTTACAAGCTGCTGAGAATTATAATTTGTGAGTTCCCACCCCCAAAAAAATTCCTTATAGACAGATATTTATAAATACTCATATACAATAACAGGAAGAAAACCATTTATGTAGTAAAATCAGAACAGGAAAGAGACAAATTCTGCCTTCGAGTTGCAAATCCCAACTCACTAGTAATCAATTATCTGTATGATTGTAATCTCCATATATTATAAACATATGGTGAACATCTCAGTATAATAAAAATCTTGAAAAAGTTGATTGTAATTATCAATTGAATTATTGTGAATAGAAAACAGTTTGTTACTCCCAAACAGTCTGTACAGATGAAGCAATGTTTATCCATAAATTTATAAACTGGTAATAATACCTGAATCATTGATTGGTCTGTTAATTGATCGCTCCCGTTATCTTGATGTTGGATTAAGAAATCCAGGTCTTATGTCTGTTTAAAAATGTAGTAAAATAATTCATCACCTTCATTTTCATAACACCACAAAGATTCATGTGCTGCAGCAGGATGTTTTACCTTGTGACGTCAGTTAACATCTTTGACACCCTCCAGCATGCAATTTTTTATTGTCTATGTTTTCAGTCAAAACTTCATAAATCAAAGGTCATGAATCATCAAAGACAATTATGATACATTGAAGTGCAGTTTTCTCAAATTTTTCATCAACTTTTTCAATCAAATCATTCATTATCACTGATGGCCAGTTGCTCCTTTCTTCATCATGAACATTCATTTGCAGTTCTCTAAATTATTAGCACCACTTGCACAAAATTTTTTTTTTTTTTTCATCTAAAATTTGATTACTCCTTGTACTTCACATTTTACATAATCAAAAATCTTAGTACTTATTATTAATGGATAAATATAAACAACTAACAACAAAATGACTAAAGTATTTTTGCTATTTATTGAATAACTTAACTACACAAGTGCCACATGTTTATATCAAATATCTAGGCGGCAAATTCAAAATGAACCTTACTTTAAAAGCACAACTCATATTTATACTAGTTAGTTAGCTAGTCTGCTCGCATTCACTTCATGTATGAAAGACTTGTCCAGTTTTTGTCAAAATTTCTAAATGAGGCTGTGACCTTTGGTTTAAACTTCGTGGTTTCATTAAAAGAATTTGTTAAAACTAAATTCATTTTTTATGTTACAGGCAAATCATTGGCACTGGTCCAATCATTTTCAGCCGGATGGAGACGTTCACTTGAGGTAATAAATCAGGAAGTATTATCTTCATTTCCAAATTTTCAATCAGGATCTGCTCTGCTTCAGCTAGCATTCACACAACTTGTGCAATATTATCATCGCTTCCATAAATTACTTACACCTAATGCCAGAACACAACTTACTAATATACATCATATTATGGTTGAAATTAAGAAATATAAAATTACCTACTAATATATTAGAAAATATGTATAAATAATGTTTTGTTTCGTTTTTTTATAGTCTACAAATTTTTTTTTAATCTTTATTTTTATTTTATAAGATTGTGTTATGATGGTCAAACATAATTCTGTTTTAGTCATTTAGTGTAGTTGTTTAGTAAATTTTGCGTTTTTCAATTGATTATCCATGAAGGTATTGGTTGTGCTGGAAGAAAAGTAATAGTTGGAAACATTGTGAATGAGAAAAAATTTAATTTATAAAAGTTATTTAATTTAGCCTAACACATATTAAGATTTTACTTTCATTTTTTTAAAAAACAAAAAGTACTATAATGCTATGAAAAGCTTTTAGCTAATGAAATATCAAAATTTTAAAATTAAAAATAATTTGTTGTAACTTTATGTTTACATGTTACTGTAGCATAATACTTATGTAGATATCAATTGGTTGAAAAGCCTTTTTGAACAGATTGTTGTATTTGAATGAAACACAATAACAATTAAAGTCAATTTAATGTCACTGATTGGGAGTCAGGAACCTTGGTTTAGTCAAATTATTAAACAGTTTTTGAAAAAAATTTTGAGAATAGCATTAAATATGTCTCAAGAGTATTTTTTGTATATATATATTTGTGTGATATAATAAATTTTCTAAGATAAATGTTTAGAAAATGTATAAAAAAGATTTTTTCACTGTAAAAAAAAACAATATTTTACAGTAAGTAAAACAATAAGTTTACATAATACATCCTGACTCATCAAATAATGTAATTAATACAATTTTAAAGATCGAAATCTGTAAAGAAGCAATAGTGAATTATTAGTGTGAGAATTTTGTAGTATTATTAAATATAAAAAACAAATTACTTTTTCCTTTGTAAATTTGCATTTTTATATGAATGGTCTGTTAAACCGCAATTTTAATATTTTAATTCATAAAATTTTTATTTAAATTGTTCTTTTCCTTGTTTGTGTGAGTTTTCCTTAAAAATCAGCATAAACTTTACACCATTAATTTTTTCAACTAAGATTATTGTATTATTTACTAAGAAAGTACATTTCTTTTTTAACTAAAATAATATCAATAAGATATTAGAATAAAAATATAATCAGAGTCATATAAAAGAAATCACTTTTGTTAACTGTTTGGCAGATAAATAAAATAATAACAGTTTTAATATGACAAAGAATGTTGGGTTAAATATGTATCTTTTGTATAAAGAGTGTTTCTAAAGCGCTTCAGAAATCTGATGAATGAACATGGCAAAAAATTGAAGAAATGTTCATAACTTAAATAACAAGGACCTAAAAAGTAACAGCTGATTTACTAAAAATAGACCAGTAAGAACTTTCAAAATATCTTGATTCTAAACAATACTTTTAATTTATTTATTAAGTAAAAAACAAATTTCTAACTAAATAATATTAAAAAATCTTTAGTTATATTACTTAAGGCTCATGTCATTTTATTTGAAATTTATTAACACTAGAAATTATTATTTCAATGATGTGTTAAAATTGCATTCTAAGGGATAGATAAAATACTGCTGAGTGCCTTTGTTTAAAAATTTTGTATAGAGATAAAATTATTGGTACTTTCCTTGTTCTAAAATATTTCTTTATAATTTAATTTTACTTATATTCAGACAGAATATTTATTATATTAGACATTTATTGTTTTTTTTTTATGCTTGTTATATTGCTGTATTTTTTTTCCTGTAATGACTTATGACTATAATCATTAAATTTGTATTTTCTTGTACTTAAAATGTATAATTAAAGAAATGATCATGATTTCTAGTTTTCAAAATATTGTGATATTTGGTCCTTGACCAAAACTAAATTGTTATTCTGAACATCTGTTTCAATCAAGGAAAATAGCTGCCCAATCCAATAGAATAATTTTATTTAAATTTACTATATGCTAATCATTCAGTACAGCGTGAATTTTGCTGTTCTTGCTTAAGATTTTTAATTTCTTTGAAAAATAAAAATTTCAAAAAATAAAAATCCATTTTCTCTTGGAAGTAGCTGCTATAGTAGTGATATTTAAAGAAAACAATCACGTGGTTTTACTTTTCATTGTATTTTATACAACTCATTGTAGTCTATACAACTGAAGAATATATTATTAAAAAAAATACTTCATGAAGCAAATTTATAAAGAAAATCTATAGAAATTTTTTTTTTTTCAAATTTTTAGCTCTTCTGTAAACCATATATTTTTTTACAGCTGCTTTGTAAGGATTTTCTAGTAGAAAAATATATACTTTTCATTAAGTCAAATATGTGTGGTGTTAATTAATTGTGTTAGTAGAAGAGATTTTTTGTTGGATAAGATTGTTTTGTTTGACCAGTTATTTACATTCCCTTTGACTATTTAAATGAATTATGTACTGTTATTTAGTATTATAAAATGATTTATAAATAAACATTATTAAGATTAAATTGTATTTTTTGTTCCATTATATTTTTTACAGATATAATTATTGCTTTGAATGAAAATGTATTGCTTATTCCAAATTCCTGATTGATTACTGAATGCTGTAAGGTTTTTTTTTTAATGTACATTTATTTTTTTGTGTAGAATTTTTCTGCTGGGTAAACCTGAATAATGTATGTCTGGGGAAGAAATAAATCAGCCTTTGAGTTGATTAATTATAATAAAGTCAATTAATTATTATAATAACTATTGTCTACACAAAGTAATACATATATATTTTTTCTTTTAAATTTACAGCAAATCGACTTAATTCACCTCACTAGTGTTGAAGATTTATATAATAGTTTTTTTTTTTTTTTAACCTCTGAAACCACCGTTAAGGTATATCTTCAGAGGATGAGATGAACGAATTGTAGCGCATGTGAAAAATGCCATGCCTGACCGGGATTCGAACCCAGGACCTCCGGATGAAAAGCTGAGACACTACCACTCAGCCACGTTGGCCGGCTTTATATAATAGTTGGTATTGACATTATTGATGATCAAATTAATCTTTTTACTGATTTATATGTGTATAATAAATCAGTTGTTTACTGTATGTTTTTGTATAATTGAGATAAATGGGATTTTATAAAATCTTAAAGTAAAAATAAAAAAATTTGAGTTTCTCAAAACTACAAACTCAGAAAAAACAAAATTTTTATGTTAACTAGGTGGCATGTTGTATCATATCATCATCAGTCATGCACTTCATTAGTAAATTGTAGCAAAAATTATGATTCAGAATGATTATTTTGTATTTACTTTACAAAATGAAAGAATGTCAAGATGATTATTAAATAATATATTAAATGTTTACAGGTAAATTAATTTTCAAAATAAAAATTTTGCCCCTTTAATAATAAAGAAATAAACATTTTGATAATTAGCAGGAAAAATTATATTAATATTGTATATACTAAACAAAGGAAATAATATAAAGTGTAGTTGATTTATATATCTACAGAATGAAAGAAGTCTTGTTAAATGAGGTGATCTTAACACAAGTTATTATTTAATTATACTTTATCCATCTATGCTAACAGATCCGCTTATACTGATGTTAAATTCCTTTTTTAAATGTATTGTTAACAAGCAGAATCAGCTTTATCCTTTTAAACCTTGAAAATTTTATTTTAAAATTTTAAATTATATAACAGTTAATTCCATCCTGCTCGGTTCATTCAAAACCATGGTTTTACATCCAGGTAAAACCTTCACTATATCTTTATTATTATAGTAGAAGCAACTAATTATTCTTTTGTAATGCATTGCAATGCCTACATTCAACATCATTCAGGTCTAAAGAATGAAATTAATCAACAAGTTATGTTCTGACAGTCAAAGAAATCAGGCATTCAGCAACAGTGAAAGATTTATAGAAATATATTGCCAGCCTTTTTGGTTGACAAAATATTTATAATTTTTAAGATAAGCTCTATTTTTATCACTTCATTTTGCCACCTTTTTGATAAAAACTAGTTGTCATATTTGTTTTGAAAGATTCCTTACTATCTTCAAATTGCTCTTTATTATTTGTATTATCAACTCATGTTTCCCTTTCATATCCCATTTATTTTAGTTATTTCTCACTGGAAGGGATCTTTTCAAATATATACCCTCTTATATACTTTATTGTTCTTCATTTTTGTTTTTTGAAATAATATAAAATAAATGTATGAAATAAAATTGATTGTGTAAAAAATAAAGTAATTATGAAAAAATTTGTTTCTGAAAGATTCTATGCAGCTGCCCATGCTTAGCCATGAAACAACAAACAAAAAACTATAATTAAACAGCTATGCATGCAGTTATTGTATTAAGCATTTAGTGAAGAAAATCTTTGCATTGCAGACAACACCACTGCTGTTTGAAACCACCTCTGCACATCAGATGTTGCTACTTAAAGTTTTATTATTCAATAAGTAATGAATTGGTCCTTCTACTTAATAACTACATAGAGTCTGGTGATTTTGGTACTGCTTACCATATTACATCACATTAATTACCAGATTACAGTTAGTACTTTCACATTTTAACATTATTTAAAAAATTCCCATTAAAAAGAAATCTCAAAATTATCTGATACATCATTTTCAGTTGCTTGTTATTTGAATTTTGCACAATATTTTGTTGAAAATTAATATTATTTTCAGGTTTGCTGAAAATAAATATTGTAATTTACATAACCAAATAAAACAAAATTCTTGTTTTTTAAATTTGTGCATTTCTGAAAAAAATTTATATCCTTTATACATATTTAATTGTAAACTTTAAATCATACTGATAACTAGATATTATTAACTGTTTAAAGAGAAAGAAAATTGTTCATAAGCTGCAATTGTTTGGCAAAATTATCTTCAAACATAGTTTCTATATACAATCTCAGCTGGCAAATATATGGGTAAAAAATCTTGATCTTAATATAAATAATAAAACGAATTTTAAACAGTTCAATTTTTCATATAAAATATCTTCCTTTTTAATTTACTGAAAAATTTTATTACTGGATTGTCAGAAAACTTAACAAAAAAAGCAAAAATAGAATCATTAAAAACAATCTATTTGAATGATAAAACTTTATTATATATAAATTACAGACATATGATTAAAATTGAGAAAATTTATCTATTTATTTTGAATTTTGTTAAAAATAATTTTTAAATTGTATTATGTAGCAAAGTAATGATAAAAAAACTTGTGTGAATAGGTTTACTATGAATTACTATTGAAATAATTTATTTTCTGTATTGTACACAAGAAATTCAAAAGATATTTTTATGTGATTTATATGAAATAAATATGCAGTATTAATCAATTTTAAACTCTGTGACCTTGGTAATCCCAGATTAATTAAGTAAACATAAGATTTTACATCTTTTGAAATGTTGTATTTAAAAACTAATGTTAAGTAAAAGAGTATGTTTTACTAAATAATTTATTTAAAATTACTGAGTGAATGTTTCTTTATACCCAGTATGTCGATATTTGTTATTCGTAATTTACTTTATAATTTTATCTAATTATTACACAGTTCAAATCTTGTTTTATTTTTTTTGTAATTTTTGTGACAAATTGTTATGTTATTTAAGCAAACTACTATTTTTTTACCTCTGGAACCACCGTTAGGTTATATCTTCAGAGGATGAGATGATGAGGAATTGTAGCATGTGTGAAAAATGCCATGCCTGACCGGGATTCGAACCCGGGACCTTGGATGAAAAGCTGAGACGCTACCACTCAGCTTCGGAGGCCAGCACAAACTACTCTTGAATGAATAATTTGTTACCTGAACTTAATTATTTAACAAAAATGTTATTACAGTATACAAAAATTTGATATCTTCATTTAATTTAAATAGTTTTAAAATATGTAGTTTTTTATGTCTATATTTTTAGAACATTCTTAAAAAAGTATACTTTTCCTTTATTTAATGATTATAAATCAATTTTCTAAACCAGCGCTTACCTCCAAATAGTTGCAGTAAACAGAGTTTGAATGTATCTTGAAAGCAAATGGAAATTACTAATATAGTCATGTGTTCTAATTTTACCACTGTTTATTTCAGAATATATATATATATATTAATAAAATAATCTATCATGTGAATAAACAATGACAAATATGAAAGTTAGATTGCACTCAGTACACTTCACCCAGTTTAACTTCATATTCCATAGTAAAACCTGCTATGCTTGAACTGTGCATGACTGCTTCTTGAAATGTGGCTTTTGTTACTTTATCCTTATCCAAACTGCTCTCCTCAATTGAAAAACATTGATGGTTGTCAAGGACAACACAACTGATAAAAATATATATTTGCTTCTAAGTAAAAAACCAATTGTAATATCGGCAATTTAAGTTGTACTGAAGTATCAATGTTTTGGGAGGAAATATTGATCTGATATACTGATTACAGAATTCATTAGATTCAATAATATACATAACTTATAAAAAAGAATCAAGGAGAAGCACAAATTAAAGTTTTTAACATTGATGTAGAGAGATTACACGAATATAAATCAATCTATCATTTGGAAGGATAATAACTTAACTAAAAATTTTTAATTTCTGATGTTAATTTGAGATTTCAGTTAGTAAACTTCCATCTATAAAAATCTATTTCCATTTTATAATAAAAATTATCATTTAGAATAAAGTTGTAATAATAAAACAACTTATTTAAAAAAGATCATCAGGATTGAATTGATAAAGAAATTACCAAAAAGGATAAAAGATTTCAAATGAAATGTTTTTATAATCATTAATGTGCATTAATTTTCACGTTACTCTATATTTAAAACTTTTAACAATCTTCTTTATCACTAAAGAACTAACTTTGCTGTTCTTTTGTCAATCGTAAGCAATACTGATATTAATGTGACATTCTTCAAGTTTGGGAATCCCTTTTACTGTGACCTGACCAGTTTAATATATTTGATTTGTTGTATGTCACTGCTTTGATTAAAATAAAAGAGCAGTACTTGCATTTGTTGCAAACAAATTTGATGAAACTCTTGTAAAATATTACACTTGCAGATAGAATGCAGATATGGTTTTCAAAGCACTTGCTCTCACTACTGTTTTCATGTGATGAATCATTTAAATAATACATTTAATAAGCAATCGATTGGTCGAAATGGAGTAGTAAAATAGCCACCTCGATCTCAGCAGATGTTTTCCTTTGGGATTGGATGAAGTCGTTATTCTATTCTGCTTGTATTAGCTCACAAGAAGAATTGAGACATCATATAATAGAAGCTGAAGCTACTTTTAGGAATAATAATAATTATTATGCTATTAGACATCCCCCACTAGCATGAATTCACCAAGCTGACCTATGCATTGAACAGTATGGTGGCCACATCTAGCCACTTTTGCGGTTTTCAAGTAACTATTTTGATATTTAATCATTTTTAGAAAAAACCCAAAAGTATGCGATTATTTTTTTTAAATCTACTTTTTATTACTTTTTTTCTGTTATTGATAAGGTTCCTACTTTTTTTTTCCATTTACATTATATTGTTCAAACATTAATGACAATTGTTCTGTTAAAAATAGTGTCACTTTTCCGATCCAGTTTGTGCGTTTTGTTTCTACAGTGTTCAAAAAGTGACCTAACCTTATGAGAAAATGAGTAAGTTACAATAGTTGTTGAAAGTGGCCTCCATTATATGATTTACATAATTGAATACAATGTTGCAACAACACACAACGGTTACATGTTTTTTCCTCAATTAAACTGTCAACAAAAGAAGGAAACATGCTTCCATAAGGTTGAGTCACTTTTTGAAAGCTGTAATCAAAGTAGAATTTCCCAGATCTGTGTGGTTTAATTTAACAAACGTTACTTACATATATTTTCTCAGAATTAAACTTTCTACCAAGTAAATAGAAATTTTTATTTGTTTATTGAAAAATAACAATGTTATATTATTGGAAGCCTAAAAAAAGTGTATTTTCCGACAAAACATTTTCGTGTTTTATCCCAGATTTCTTAAAATCTAAGTGAGACAGAGATCTGGGACAACTTTTATTCAATTTCTTGGATCAAAAACCATAAGAAAGACCAAAATTTTACCGTTTTGTATTTTACCAGAAGCAGAAAATAGAGCTAAGTGTTTCGCGAGCCAAAACTCGCTAACGAACCGTTTTCTGACCTATGTTTATATGAATCTTTTTTTTATTTTTGGTTGTAGAATCATCTGCCGAGAGTTTGCCGCGCAATTTAAAATCACCTGTATATAAGGAAATTTAATTTTAAGTGAATACTATTTTCGTACTCCTCATATCTCAAAACGTAAAGAAAATTCAATTTAATCCCCCAATCCCTTCTAGGTTCAAATCCTAGTGAAGGTAGTTATTTTTATACGGATTTGAATACAAAATCCTTAAAAGAATTTGAATACTAGATGGTGGATAGCGGTGTTCTTTGGTGGTTGGGGTTCAATTAACCACTCTTATCAGGAATAGTCGACCTGAGATTGTACAAGACTACACTTCATTCCATTTATACATTCATCCTCTGAAGTAATACCTTACGGTAATTCCGGAAGCTAAACAGAAAAAGAAAAAAAAAAACCCAATCTCTTGGGCGACCGAAAGTAATACCGTACTTTTCTTCGAAACGTAGTAAATTTATTCAACAGAAACGGAAATTTATTCATTTCCCAGACGTCAGCGAATATATTATAAACAGATAAAAATTAAATTACAAATGATTAAAAACTTTTTAATAAGGTTATTAACTTATTTCAGATGATGCTTGGTAGTACTGATAGAGAATTGGTACACCTGTATCTCATATTCTCAACGTTGCGATTAATCTTATGGTTGCCGTTATCTTGTAGTGTTATCTGATGTCAGCGCTGGTTTTAAAAGTGTTTTGTGGAGTGTTAGAAATTATCACCACATTTTTGTTATAAATATTACGTTTATCCAATGTTTGTGTTTAGTGTTAATTTTTTTACTCTTGAAGAAACAGGTCCGTAATAGTTGTTTGCATTATCATTCTAAATGAGAATGCGTTTATTTACATTGTTAAGTTTAATAAATATCATTTACGTTCACTGTAGTGGTTATCGACCCGTTGTGATTGTACATGGCATTATGACAGGAAATCTGACACTGTTGCATTTGGCTTCGAAAATCAAATGGGTAAATTCATTCGTAATATTTGCTTTATTATACTTTTATTTTCTTATAAAACACATATTCTCACAGTAGTGATGATTTGTCATCACTAATAAATTATAGATTTTATTTAATTAGATGTTTATGATTACATTGCAATTATACATTTTCCAGTTAAAGTTTTTTAAAATATAATATGTGGTGCCAAAATACTTAATGGTATCCAATAGTACTACTTTCAAAGGAGTTGTGCTGTAGTTCAGAGAGTAGCTAGCACATTTTCATCCAGAGATAGTTTCTATAAATTAGTTAAAATAAAATTAGCTTTTGATGTCTTAGTTACTACATGGATCATGAGTTTATAATATGATGTCAATTAAAAAATGTTTAGGTTACATAAAATCTTATTTGTATCGTAAATCAGATATGTTGTTACAACATATATGATTTATATGTTGTAATCAACATATTTTACATTTCATAGTCACACATTTTATAAAACCAATTAAATTTAATAATGTCAAGAGTAATTTAATTATATGATATAGGAAACTAAGTAGACCGTATTTTTTGCTTACATGCCACAGTAAATGTTCATAAAGCCCACTGAGAGTGTTGATGCAAATATAAGCTTGTTTTTTGATGTTCAATGTATTTACCTTAGATTTGCTGTACTAATGTTAAAGAAACTCGTTTCAATATTTTCTATCAATTTACCCAAAATGTGTAGATTGTTTTTTGAAAATCATAACTTTCACATGGCCTCATCTGTTGAAAAATTCACCAAACAACTCCATAGTTGAATTGGGAGTGTGGAATGTAGCACCATCTTGCTCTAACTAGCAGTTTTGAACAAAAATGTAGTTTGTAATTGTTCTGAATAAAGCCCTGCAGTTAATGGTTTTATGAAATATTTGGTTCTTCATAAGAAAAAATTACACCAAATACTAGTTTTTGAGAATGCAGTAGCTTTTTGTGACAGGTGTGAGGATTATCAGAACTACATACTCCATTGTTTTGGTGTTAGTGTATTGAGAAAGATGAAATCTTGCATTATTTGAATAAAAAACATTCAAAATACATACATTTCAAATGAAAATTTTACAGGGTACTTTTCAGGAAGATGCCTGCAACCAATCTGTAGGTAGTCAGTTGCTGTAGTTAGTTTTTAGATGGCAACACTGAAAGCAGAATATAAATAAATTAAAATTATAATCTAACTTTATTTAATAAATAAATATAATTATAGATATAACCCTGCTGTTCTGTTTCCATTTAATATACACATGTACTGTTCAGGTCAATATGACCTGAGGCAATAATTTTTCTTTAATTTTGTAAATCAATCTAAATTTTCATTTGTAATAATTAAGTTTTCTTATTATTATATTACAAAAAATAATAGTACTAATCATTATTACAA
>JAAAKQ030119735.1:0-13814 GCA_010016005.3 Zanna intricata | reverse complement strand
CATGCCTGACCGGGATTCGAACCCGGGACCTCCGGATGAAAGACCGAGACGCTACCACTCGGCCACGGAGGTCGGCACATATCAAGACCTAATAGCATCTTCCATACACTTTAGACTCTTGACTAAACTAGTTACGGCACAATTACATACATGTGATTACACACAAATACTTATACACAGTATTAAGTATATTTATTTATATTTTAATATTTAATTAAAAACTAAATTAATGAATATAAGATAAATATGTAATATTTGGATTTCACTTGTTTCTACCGAACTATATAAAAGTAATCAGCTAATCAGGATTTTTATTTACTCATACAATGCCTGAAGACCTAAGAAAATTCTTGATAATACAGAACACCCAGAATGTTTTAGAACAATCAAAACGTAAATTGAATTGGCTATGTGATTTACAGATGGGCACTGTTACTCAGGCAAAATATTTTTGGAAATAGATTACCTGTGATATGACAAAACCTAAGGTCAATAAGAAGAAAATTCCGTGTCAGTTTTTTCCCGAGATTCGAACCCAGGACCTCCGGATGAAAGGCCGAGACGCTACCACTCGCGCCACGGAGGCCGGTGTGTCCATTAGTGGTCGATTAACAGTATAATATACCATCCCGGTCAGGCATGGCATTTTTCCACACACGCCACAATTCATTCATCTCATCCTCTGAAGATATACCTTAATGATGGTTCTGGAGGTTAAAAAAAAATAAATAAATAAAAACAGTATAATAGCTACTTGCCAAAGTTTAAAAAGTATAAACATGTAGATCCGAATTATTTCTACTGGTGTAACTAAAGCAGTATTGGGGAACTGTTAATAGTACAAAGTAGGAGATAATGTAACGAGAAAGAATTTTGTATATAGCAAGATTTCAATCCTAATCTATACCCATCCTGTGTGAAAACTGAGTTTTCTAATCTTTGGCCACCAATACTGAAATATAAATTACGAATAAATATTTCAATAGATATTTATGTAAACGCTTGAGGATATAAATCAAGGAAAAAATCCAAAACTTGAAAAAAAAAAAAAAAGAAATCGTCTTAGAACAAAATTTAAACAGTGTGGTAAAAATTTTTTTTAGATCTCTTAGCACTTCTGACTTTATTTTTCTAGAGGATACAAGAAGCATATCGTTTAGTACTCTTAGATCAAAACTCAAAATTTTTTTTTTTTATATGATTACAATAAAAAATTTGTTGAATTGCATCAGGATTTAGGATTACGTTTCAGCTGTATTCAAATACTATATTATATTGAATAAATTAATACTAATTCATTAATAAAGTATTAATGATAATTTTGTAATTAGAAAGTAATTCAAAATTACTGATTAAATTTAAGAAAGGTGAAAATTTTATGTAAAAACAACTTTAATCAAAATACGAAAAAAGAAAAAGTACAATGCTGTGAAAATTTCTTTATAAAAATGAATATGAGCACCAACTATAAGGCTATTCGTTAAGTAGTATGATAGACTAATAATTACAATCAGCAGGTGTAATTAATTGTAGTCCATAATTTATGATAACTTACTACTTTTTAGAATAATAAATAAATTATGAGATAGAAAATAAAATTTCAATTTCAACTTACCCAACCCCAACCACTAACTATGGTTTTAGTATAAGGTCTAGGAAGTTTAGAAGCCAACTTTATTCCTCTGACAGTACCAGAATATGGAATGACTTGTGAAAACTTTAGTAACGCGATGTCATATATCCACTCTTGGGCGTAATGTGGGTATATGTAGTATTCTTTTATTCCCACAGTGCTACCTTCCTTATTTGCATAAGAACTTCCAAATCTCACTATATACGAATTTGCAGGTGCCCTGTAAAAAAATTCATATATATATATATATATACATATATATAAATTACTTGTGAAAATAGAAAATTCTAAGCTATTTTCGTATAGTATCTAGCTTACTGTAAAATTAAAACTGATGAACATTTCTTATATTATCTTCATGAATAAAAATGTAAATTTCCATGTAAAATGATGTAGATCTACCAACCTCAATTCTAATGCATATATCATTTTGATTTAGCACAAAAATATCTGTGTTATAAGAAATAGAAAACGACTCGCTTTTGTATTAATATAACGCGATCGTTCAAAAGCCATTACAAGTTAATTAATAGCAACATTCTCAGTGGAGTTTCCTGTAACTCTGTTGTTAATGGTTCTCATCATAAAAAAGGTATGCCCTTAAATATGTAATTCAATAATATATTTGATCTACGTTGTGTCCTTTTTATATAATACTCGTACGTACTGTTTTATCTTTAGATTTTGTATTATTATTATTATTGTATATTTCTAGTGCATTAAGGTTTGTGATAACGGGATTTTCATGTTTTTTTGGTTAACGTCTGTGTTATTTTTTGATCTTTGCAAAAAGCTGATTCTATTATTTATTGTTACTGTATACATTTCTTGTTTCTGACTGAGTTGTGTCCAGTGTAATGTTTAATGTAAGTCCTTGAATTTAATCTTAATGCTCCTGGATTGATTTATTTGTTTTTTAGATCTGCTTTATCTGTATTTTGTCTTGAAGACGATATTTTTCAATATATTCAATTTGATTACATACTTAGGGGTATTATTTACTCTACATCCTTTATTATTTGATTATATAATCAATTAATAGTAAAAAAAAAAAGAAAAAAAAAGAAATCAATAATAAACTAAAAATATATTCCATTAATCTGAAGGCGAGTCAGTTATAATTTTTAAAAGTATTATCGTGTTCCCAAATGCTCTTCACCAGAAAATTTTATATTCTTTGCAATGCTGTAAAGAACTACCCGTAAATTTACATTACCTTTATCGATCCTATCGTCCCCTGTCTATTCGAAATTAAAGCTAAATTTGTTGAAAATCAATTCTACATGTTAATAAAATATCTAAAATCTTTATGGAATACAATAAATAATCAAAATAATTTTTTTTTTTTTTTTACCATAGCTAACTCTGCTGCTGAGTAGAATTTATTGTTTTTCGATATAAAAAGAAGTATTTGTTGCTTTTATCGGTGTATTTTAGTCTTAATTATAACTATCAATTTATATGAAAAAGTCGAGATACAAAAATATCACTCATTGTTGTTTTCTTTGAAAGTAATTATATCCTTGATACAGCCACATCTGTGACAAAAATGACTATAGTAGGACAAGGTATCATCTAAATTTTTGAGAACTTGGTGATGTACCAGAGTGTATTAGTAAATGGAAACACTTACTTAGTAAAGAAGCTAATGGAGAAGCATTCCTCCCTTCCACTAATAAATATGATATTTAAAATATCATAATATATTACTATGTATGTATATAGTAATATGATATGGATATTTATTATTTTTAATTAGCATTGTTGTTTTTACAAGTGATTTATGTGTCCTATAGATATTTTACTTTTTGGTGTTGGCATCTGTCTTGGAGAAGGAAGCCATGAAAATATGCCTACACCAATACTTTAATCATATACCTTTTATAATGATATAATTTTATATGTAATATATTTTATAATTATATAATATATATATGTATACATACACATACTTACTAGAGTTCCTCCGTCACGGCTTCACCCGCAACAATTTTTTTTTACTTTTTGTTAGTTTTAAGTTTTAGATAGTATCTCATCTGTGATATTTGCTTTAAGTTTTAGTTAATATTTTTAATTTTAATCTACTTTTAGTTTTTAGCGTTTAAATTTTCTGTTCTATGTGATATTAGTTGTTTTTAAGTTTTTATTTATTTTTTTTATATTTATTTTTAATTTCAATCGAGTTTTAGATTTTAGTTTTAACAATTTTTTTAAATTTTTTATAAGCAATTTTTATTTAATCCGGGCGGTAATAACACATCAGTGTTTTTCGCCCCTACAAAAAAAAAAAAAAAATTTTTTTTTTTTTTTTGTAGCAAACTATTATAAATAATAGTTAATAATTATTATTAGATTATTTAATCAATAATTTTTTTCTAGATTTTCATTAAATCCTGATAAAACCTAAATAAAACATTTTATTAAAAATATAGAAGGAATGTACGATAAACAACAAATTTTTGCCCAAAGCTTAAACAAAGAAAAACAAAGAATAAATTTTATAAACATGTTTCCGCTAGTATATAAATAATAATGTAATTAAAAACTTTTTTTACACCTTATCAGCAACAAGATGTATTTACTTTTTCAAGATTTTTCGGACATACCTTCATTTTAATTTTTAATTTATTGTAAAATTTTTAATCTCCTGATGGTTAAAATAAACCGAAATATCTTGAGGAAGTAAATAGATTTTTGTTGCGAGTAAGGTGGATAAAAAAATTTCTTTAATTACTTTAAAAACAAAGAAAGGGTAGTAAGAAAACTGAACAATCTTTTTCAGATCAATCCATCTTATTAATGAATTGAAAATATCCAATAAACTGATAAACAAAAAAGAGGAAAGAGTTTATTACAACCCCCCCCCCCCCAATCACTGTTGAGGAATTGCCTGCGCTATATATGTTGCGTTTCCAATCGTATATTTACTTGGGTTTCCCATCGCTGACAGGAAATATTTACCCGGTCATGGCTCCTCATGATACCCATCATGGGTTAGATTTCCCATCTAACCAGAGGGCTCTGGTACATGAAAACCACTGTCTTCATTAACCTCATATAGTAATGATAAATAAAAATTAGAATCTGTTCAATTAATAAAAAAATATCAGTTTATTGTAATTCCTTCAGGGCCGAAAATTTTTGTGATCTAAGAATGTGTGTTTCAAAACTATCGACCTCCATCTTAAAAATATTAGTCAAACTGGTTATTAGTCTGCTATTATAATAATAGTATACTATAATAATATACATGTTAGTCTACTAGGAGGTTCTCTTTAAATTCGGATTTCAAAAAAATCCTTTCTTAGTGTGCACACAACGTAAAAACATGAATACATATTTTCATCACTTTATGTTCAGTAGCGTTTGCTGAGCTTTGATAAATTAGTCAGTCAGTTAGTTAGGAAAAATTGCTTTATATATATATATATATGTACTGTTTTTATATATTATTAAAAGATATAACTGTATATCTTGCTCAATTTTTCTGTGGTCATAAAAAGTAATTTTTTTCTGACCATACTAAAATTATATCTTATAATACATTCTAATTCATCTACCAGAATATATTCCATGCTGCAGTGACTGCCCACTTATTATTAAGTATTACAACTGATCCAACAAATGTATTGTTGTGATGTAGTGATCCCTGAAACAAAAAAAAAGTTCATTAAACGTTTCAATAAAACCCTTTTTTTCAATAAAATCATTTATTAATTTTTTATGAAAAATCAACTAGGTATTAAAATTATTGAAATGTTAAAAGAAGAGAATGCAAGTATATTGTTAATATAGAATATATTCTAATGAAATATTTTTCATACGCAGCTAAAACAATTCTTAAACGTAGTCTTACTGCAATATTTGTCAAGAAAGAGAAAAAGTAAATTCTGATTTCATCTAATGTAATATATTTTATTAAGCATGTGTTTTGGAATATATAAATTGAAGATAAATCTAAACCCGTTTGAATTAAAATATAGTTGAACGTAATCGGTAATTTTTTTTTTTGTTTATCATTCTTTAAAATTCCCTAAAAAAGGATCCCTTTTCGAATTCTGCAACTATTCTTGGGTTATCTCAGTAGTATTTTAAGGAAAATCAATTTATTGCTAAATATTTTTGAGCAGATATATGAAAATGGTTTATTAATATTTAAAGTCAAATATATAATTTTGGATATTGTATTTGGTATAGGAGATCCGATTTCCTGGAAGAAATTTTAAACATTCCAAAATAGTTATAGCTTAATGGTAATATTAATTTCTTGTAATTAAAACTTTTAATTAGTTTTTAAACTTTTAGCTACCCAATTACTACAACGTGGTTTCTATTATTTTTTTACAAAATTCTTATTTTAAGAATGGAACAAATATTTTGGATCATTACATAGATTACAAGAATATGACATCAATTTTAAATGTTACATTTATTGTTCTTTCTATTTTCTAGATTCTATTTCAGTATTATAACATGGTTTATTAATATGAAAAGATTGAAGAGTATTATTGAATGAAATTAAAAAAAAAAAAAAATATTAACTCTGAAATACATTTTTGTTTACTTCAGGAATCATTAAATTCCCTAAGTTTTTATTTTAACAAATTTATTTTTTTAATTGCCTTTTATTAATCCATACTTAAAATAAAAATGAATAAAGTGTAATTAATAAAAACCCTTAATTACCCTAACTTAATATTATATAGCAAACGATTTTTCCTCCAAAATTGAGCAATAAATATAGAATATTTAGATTTCTCAGTATTAGAGAAGATTGACTGCCATTGTGCGTTAATTAATTTTTAAAAGATAATGAATGCTAAAAGAGCAACTGTATTTATATATTTAAATTAACACAGTTGTAATCAAAACACTTTCGTAAATCTACTTCTTACATTCAAGAATTAAGTTCTGTTCTGAGCTAATAAAAGAAATTTTCTTTTGTAGATAATTATGTATCGGGCATAACTGATAATTGCTCATGATTATGTAATTATCAATAATCATGCATGCCGTGATGTATGATTCCTAGTCGGAATAATATCTGACTGAAATGAAATTGCACTAGGAATTTAGATCAGAATAACAAAAGAGAATAGTGTGGATAATAAGATACTGTTTGTTATAATATACGTATAATACTACAGTACTCTTATACCTCAAAATTATGAGTAAGTTTAGAGTTACAGAAAATTTAGAACCCGATAGACTTTATTACGATTTTAGACTTTATATGATTAAGACTGCTAAACCATGAAATGGGTTTCAGAAAATAAACTGAAAGGAAATTTTTATTTAAATATTTTGAAATTCCAAGAATATATTTTTTTTCTTTAGTAATGCTAACACTCTAAGAGGGGATCACCCTAAAATAATATGAACAATTGTTTAAGATTTATTAAGATTAGAAAGCAATTCTTTCCTCTACCATGTAAATGTTATAAGTAACCTCTTTTAAAAATATATAACCTTATTATATATTTTATAATAACCTAAGAGGTTAATATTTAACCTCTTTTAAAAATATATAATCTTTATTAATACAATGATTCCACAATGACTGCACATATACGAGTAGAAAAATATTCTACCCCCAAAAACCCTTTTGTTTCTTTCATAATTCGACCTGAATATTTCACTCAATTAGTTGAGTTCCACATTCTAATGGGAATTTTTTCTTGTTACTTTATTGTAGTAATATTGAAATGGTTGTTTTTCCTTTGTCATAATTTGTTAATTATTATCATTTTTCAATCTGAGCCGCTAAATGTGACTACAGTCTCACGTAATGAGCTTATAATTACATTTATTAGCTCATATTACACTTTAATTAGATTACAGCCTAGTTTTTACTTCCTTGTTCAAAGTAAAGAAAGTATTATAATCTTGAAAAATTTCGATTTTCAGATTTTCAAAATCTGAAAATCTAAACGGAAATATCCATTTTTCCCCATCCTTGAATCCATTTTGACTCGTTTCGGTGCAACGTCTGTACGTACGTATATCGCATAACTCAAAAACGATTAGCCGTAGACTGTTGGAATTTTGGATTTAGGACTGTTTTAACATCTAGTTCTGCACCTTCCCTTTTTATTGCAATCGGCTAGACCAAAAGTATCCAAAATAGCCGATAAATCAAAGCATTTGGATTTTGGACAACTGCAGTAATAAGCCCTCATTGAGAATTTTTCAACGATATATCATAAGCGATACTTATTTTATTGGTTCCATAGTTATAGACAAATAAAATTTTAATTAATGAAATATTTGGAATATATAAGGGAAAGGTACATCGGTTCGAATTCGACTTCATTTCCCTTTTTTAATTATTTTTTAATTTAATTATATTGATTTATTAATAATTATCAAATTGAGATTGAAAAAAAAATCAGTTATTAGTGAAATAAAATTTTATGTACTTCTCAATTTGATTCAGAAATTTTTACAGAGGTTAATAATTATTACTAAATTAATATATTTAAATTAAAAAAAAAGTTTAAAGAAAATAAATGTATATGAAGTCGGATTCGAACCGATTTGTGCATGTTTATGGTTCGACTCGTTCTCCACTTACACCACTTGACTACTTCAGCGAAAAATTTATATAAATACATATATTTGTATATATTAATTTTATTACTATTAATAGTGTGTATATATATATATATATATATATATATAAACAAAATTATAAGATGCTGATACAAATACCATAAAAAAAGTGTGATCCAATGTGATTTCCACCGTAATGCAAGGTGAAACTGTCCACTTTCAAATGACTAATACTTATGACTTATTTCAAATGAAAGAAGTATAAATGAAGAGCAGCAAAAAATATACATATATAACTTAATACGTGTACAAGGAAGTCATGTGATGTCCATATCAGATTTATATTTATATAAGTTATTTTAATATTTCCCTACTCTTAAGTAACACTTTGATTATTCACTAAACTGACTGAAATTTACACCAGCAAGTTGGTAGCGGCCGTTTGTTTTTTTATGGCAAACTATTACAATAAATATCTTACGTAGTTCTTTAACATAATTAACTCTAACAACTCCACCTTACAATCAAAATTAATAGTTATGATTTAATTTGTCCGTTAACCATACTCCAGTTTTTTTTAAACATTAATTTTATGTTTTTTATTCTACCAAATATCGAGGACTTAAATTTTAGAAATTATATTTTACTGAGAATAGCAATTTCAGCAAAATAATACCAACATACCAATTCATTCATTCATACCAATGGTTTTGCAACCAGTGTTGTGTAATTTGAATTTGATTAGACATTTGAGAGAGTTCACATTTGCTCAGTTCTCTTTATCTATTTCACAGTCTCTTACTTACTAAAAGCACTGCCTCCTATCAGGTTGTGCTTCTCTTATAAACGACACGTTATTTGGTAATATTTTCATACTTATTGCTGCATCCAAAGGAAAATCATAATAAAACAAAATAAAAATAAATTATACTTACAATATATCTATGTTTATTAATTGTGCTATTAGTTCCTCCAGCTATTTTGGTTACAAATTCGTCATTCACAATCGGTAGATCTTCTTTTACTCCCGTAATTGAATCAAATGGGTGAATTTCGGTTGCTAAAGCTTAATATAAAATATGAGAATAGTAATTTTATAATATAAAAATATGATACAATAAAAAAATAATTTTATTTTAAAATATATCACCATCACATATCATAATTTTGGTCCTGCAAGAAATTATCTGCGATTTTTCGACAGTTATGCACATGGTGCAAAATTTTAACGATATTTTTTTATAGAAACTTCTTAAATAGAATTCGATTAAAAAAATAAAATCAGAAGTATGCATATCAATACTTTTTTTTTTTTTTAATTCCTAATCACGAAAAATTTCGGTTTGCAGATTTCAACAGAAATATCCATTTTAACCATGCCTGAACCCATTTTTACAGCAAAAAATGTACATAAATAACTTAATAGGCGTACAAGGAAGTCATATGGTTTCCACATCAGATTTTTTTAATTTTTATACTGTAAAATCTTGTAGTGGCTTTTAATTTTATCAATATTTTACGATTTAAAAGTAAAAGAAAATCAGAGATAAAGTTTTATAGGAATAATCTAATTTTTTTCTAAAGATTTACTTACAACTATATTAAAATTATAATTTTTATATTCATATATTAATATGTTTTTATAGATATTGGTCTTAATTTATATATGCTTAATCTTTGTTTTAGAAGAAACTGAATGAAGTGTAATTAATTATGGTTATGATCTTTATTTTTTGTAACTTGACGGTGAACACCATCAGAAGATATTTTCATGCTATTGAATCAAGTGAAAAAATTTACCTACCTTTTTTAGTAAAATTTTGAGACACGAGACTTATGAGATCTGTATTTTCTTTACCTTTGTCAGGAGAACCGATTGGTACTAAATAGTAAATTACATCAAACTCCCATATAGATAAATAATCACGCCAAATTTTATTAAAATTTCGGTTTAGATGAAGTTTATTTTTATTAAATTATGAAATTTGACTTTTATTAAAAACAAAACATACTCAAATGTGGCAAAGTATACACTTCAAAATGCATATTATAATGTTAAAAGACCAGATACTGTCTCGATATAATGATTTTGGGAAAAAAAGATCGAGATAGACTTTCTCCATAATAATTTATTTGTTATGCAGCATATTTTTATTTCTTCAATGAAGTTTTTCTTAAAAAAACGGAAAAACTACAACAAAAAAACTATTAACACAAATTTTACGTTTGATATTTCCGTTATTGAAAGGTTTTTTGAATATTTAAATTTGTAAAAAATTGAAGTAATCAGTTATAAGACCTAAAATGAAATCTTGCTTTTGGCTGTTAATTACAGAAAATTGCTTTCTTTTTGTTGTAATTACAGAAATCAGTATTCCTAAAAACACTAAAAACTAAATTAACAATTCATCCAAAATCCACATTATTATTATTACGTCCAAGCTGTAAAATTTGTTTAGTCTTGAAATATGAAGCGAGAAAAAAGGTCATTATAAAAAAATATTTTCTGAAATTATTTAATGTTAAAATTTTTTTCTTATAAAAAAAAAATTGAACAGGGTTATGAAATATTTAAGATCTAAGATTTAAGATGAATACTTAAGATTTAAGTAAAATTTGACGAATTAGCATACTTTTTAGATAACATATTGTATTTTATATAGTATATAGTTTAACTTAACAGTCGGGAAAATAGAAATAAAATATTTAACATAAAATAAAAGATTAGTAAAACAGAATTTAAAAAATTTTTAATTTTTTAAATTTTATAACAGAAAGCTACTAATTTACAGTTGGATTTATCTCATAAATTAACCCTCACAGTTAAAAAAAATTAATACCTTTAAATAATTAAAAATTAACCTTTAAAGATGATAAAAATACCTAGGATTTATTACTTTAAAAAAACATGATTGAAAAATAATTTTATAAACTTATCAGATTTCTTAATAATTATAACGTTTACAAAAATATTTTTATTTATGTTGTTAACCAATGACACGGCTATTTTGGATGTTAATAACAATCCAAATATGCCCTCAAGTAGTCTACAATCCAAATTAAGTTTAATCAGCAGGTGGCTGAGTAGATGGAAGATAAAGATTAATCAAGCTAAGTCGAGCCATGTGACATTCGCAATGAGGAGAGGGAATTGCCCACGGATCCACCTTGATAGCATTTCAATCTCGCGTACTGAAAGTGTAAATTACTTGAGTCTTCTCAAGGTTCGCGGTTTGATGTGGAAGGTTCACGCGAGGGAGAAGAGAAAGGAACTTAATATAAAGTTTAAGGAAAAGAACTGGTTGCTGGGCAGGAAGTCTTCAGTTATATTTGTCTAATAAGCTACTTTTATACTCGGCTGTTGTGAAACAAATATGGACATATGGCGTCCAATTACGGGTCACAGTAAACAAATATAATTTTGAAATAAAAAACGGTTTCTGAACAAACTAGCAGGATATATATCTGAAGCGCAATATTTTCTTCCTTTTTTTTCTATAAACAGTGAAGTACACGAATATTTGGGACTACGATACGTCAAGGAAGAAATACAGCGTTTCAGTTGGAATTATGAACTTCCGCTAAATGACCACGTTAAACAATTTGTAGTAAACCTCCTAGAAAATGGTGAAGATGTTAAAAGATTTAAGAGGCAATACGTCCTGGACCTTAGGAACTCCGTAATGTAATAATTACACCAACTGATTGTTGTTCATTAATCAATAGTTCATTCTTTCCCTCTCTGTTACCGTTTTCACTTATTTTTTGTTTACTTTTTCTTTTCTAAGGGTTTAATCAATCTACTATTTTTATTATTCTTGTTATTGTTTTCTACTTTACGACTCGTAGAACAGTTCTTCAAAACTATGTTATTAGATTCTACCCTCAGAATTATTATATAGTACTAGTATATAATTTTCTAAAACTTTCAATGGTAATTTTTTTTTAATGCATATATATATATACATATATATATATATATATATATATATATATATATGACATAATTTACTTAAAGTTTGTACAGAAATATAACTAACCGTAAATAAAAGCCATAAAAAAATTATTTACTTACCAACAGAAACGAAGTAAATCAATGAAAAAAATTTAAAAAACGCCATAGGTAGATTAATTTATCATTAATAAATTTATATCTGATATGATCCCTTTAAATTACGTGGTTAGTAGTGATAACTCAATGAGGTGTTATACACAACTAATGTTATGTTCCTCAAAAACATATTTATAGTGCATTCAGAAATATTAAAAAAAAAATTTGGATTAAAAAAATTAATATAATATAATCTCACTTTATTATTTCTAATTTAGTGTTTAATTTTAATTAATTATTGATTGATTTACACACTTTTGGTTATTTAATAATGTAACATAGTTAAGTGGATTATCAAAATTTATCATTAGAAAAAAGTATACTTCAAAGAGCAAATAATGATAATAAATAAAAACCTGTCAAAATTCATCATACATTATTCATGATATATTACTTCAAATAAAATCGTCTGATGAAATTGTTCATCTTATTTTTATGAAAAATAAATGAAGTGGATATTTTATCAACAGTTTCATTAGCCACATTAGATAAGAATTATATAATTATAATCGATGTTATGTTGCAAGAGAAATTGTAATTTTTTAATAATACTCATATCCATTACAATGTTTAATAAATAAAAGGAGAATCGTATAAACCGGATGGCTTTACATGATTATTCCAAATCTTCCTGCTTTAATTATACCAGTAATTTATACACCATCTAATGATTCAGTATATCTAATTAACTTTATTATCCGGTTGGATGTAGCCAAACAACAATAAATTTGTAATCGGATAAATTCACTATATTTCATTAGTTTTATAATCATCTAATATCATTTACTTATTCTCTTAAAAATATTAAATAATTATTTTTTCGTACAAAAATATAATCAAAGTATATAACTTGTAAATCACAAAAAAAAAATCAAATACGAGTAAAATAAAAATAAAAAATAAAATAAATAAATAAAATAAAAGTTACGCAATATATTTTTTTTTTTACTGATATGTTATAATTTTACTGATGGTATTTTGAAACAATTTTCTATTTTAGGGATTGGAATGCAATTAACGATATTGTCTCGCGTTTTTTACGAAATATAGGATAGAATTAGCTAACGAATAGTAAATTATATGAGATTATTTATGGACTATTATGCAGCAATAAAATTGTTAAATATTCTTTACTACATTTTTGAATACCACTGAGGGATGGTTTTATAAATACAACTTATAGTGACTCCGGAATCCATGGTGGTTACAGCATATTTGGCACTTACAAAAAATTGCACACTTTTTATTGAAACATTACTAGGTATTTCTATGTAAACAAATTCACTTAATCATATATACTGTATATATATATACAGTACTATACTGTATATACTACTGTATACTGTATATATATATATATATATATACAGAGTGTCCCATATAAAACGCAACCCAACCTTATATTGGTAGGTATTGAGATAATAAAAAGGCATGTGTAATCGTAAATGTAATTTTTATTATTACCATCCATTACCTTACATTTAGAGTAAATGTTGGAAGTGGCCGTCATCTTCTTGA
>JAAAKQ030119734.1:0-32085 GCA_010016005.3 Zanna intricata | reverse complement strand
TGCCTGACCGGGATTCGAACCCGGGACCTTCCGGATGAAAAGCTGAGACGCTACCACTCGGCTACGGAGGCCGGCTTTTGCTTTTATTAATTTGTGAATTAATAAAACATAAGTTAGCCTAAACGATTAATTCATTTTAATACAAACCGAAGCTAACTTATTATTGATTCTAATTAATACGTACTACAATTAGATACACAATGGAAATGTACTTAAAGAATCAAATATTTGAAAATTTCTGTAAGCTATTCACTAGAGTATTAATTACAATTAAAAAATATCAAATATTAAATACGCCTATTTAGAGAAGAGAAGGAAAAATAGGATAAATTTTTCCTGTTTTAGAGAAGGGTTAACGTAACTATTAAATAAAGTACTTATTTTATTCACATTTTTTTGTCTTAAATTACATACAGGTATAAAAAACGTTTATTAAAAAAATCAGATGTGGACATCACATCACTTCCTTGTACGCCCATTAAATTACATATAAAAATTTTATTTTTTTATTTTTTATAAAATTACATAAATTTTATTTCATTAATAACTTCTGATATAATTATTTTTATTGAATTATTATCTATCGTAAACATTTTTACAATCGGAGGTTAATAATTATTAAAAAAGAATGTATTTAATTTAAAGAAAAGGAGTTGAAGTCTAATTCGAACCGATGTGCTTTGCACATAATATCCGAATATTTCATTAATTAAAAACTTATTTGGCTACAACTCTGAAAACAATGAAAATAAGTAATACTCATGATATACCGTTGAAAAGCTCTGTATGGGAGGTTATTATTGCAGTTAAAAGAAAAACCAAAATCCAGATTTGTTTGGAATTTGGGCTCTTTTAAACACATTTGGTTCAGTCGATTGCAATCAAAAGGGGTGTTGCACTTTCAAGGGCTGGTGATTTTACAACAATCTAAATTTCAAATCTTGCGGCTAATCGTTTTTGAGTTATGCGAAATACGTAGATATGTAGTATATATAGATGTCACGCTGAATCTAGTCAAAATTAGATTCAGGGATGGTCAAAATGGATAATTCCGAATAAACTTGAAAACCGACATTTTTGCGATCCCTAAACTCCCTTTATTTCGTACAAATACAAAAACGTTCTAGGTAAAAATTTAACTTAAAATTCCAATGTTGTAGAACAGATTTTGTTTACGTGGAAAAACAATGAAAGAAATAAAACGAACAACAAAACAGTGTACAATCAGAAAAAAATTTAGACAATAATGTTGATTACTTTACCACATTGAGTATTAATTAATCTTTTTAATATAATCCTTTATAAATTTTTTTTTATAATCCATATTAATCATATTAATATAATCCTTTTTTCAGGATTATACCTGATTGTTATTCACAGTAAAGTATAAAAAATTAAAAATCAACGTTAATTAAATTTCAAAACATAAAGAAAACAGATTAAACTGAAAATAATGATAACTTTAAATAAAAATACAGCAGATAATTTATCTGATCCCTTGTATTATTTATTTAGGGGTAGAATATATCATTATTAATATTACTGTATTTATGATCTGTAATTACGTGGGATTGGAGAACCCGAGTTGTACGTAGCCAGTAATTTTATACTGTTGCATATTCGCGGCTCGATCAGGATATTGAGAGATTGACAATTAAAAATGTTTATGTAATTACAGTTTATTGGTTTATAAACATAATTAAAAACAAGAAAAATCAATAATAATGATAACAGTAATAACAGACAATAACAAAAATTTTACAATAATATTTATAATTATGACAACAGTAAACAATAATAATGTTAAATGTCAATAACAAACATAAATTACGAATATCAAAAAACAATCATAAACTGCGGTACATGTAAAACAGAATTTAAAGTAATCGTCAGGTTTTATTCAGAGGTAAATAAATAATAAAAACCAGAATTCAGTTCCACTGATAAAAAAACATCAGCATTTTTTACATGCTGATGTTTTAACATGCCGTTGCTCTTAACACTTTTAACTACTAGTCTTGTATTAAAAACGAAATTACAAATAGATAAGACCGTGTACTGGAGTTATTCGTGGCGTCACCTTAGTTTCATAGAACTTTGCAGGTTCTAATTGAACCTGCAACTTTCTCCACTCAAAATTCGCTCCTTCACTGACTTCCTCAGAGAATGCTCTCGCTGACTGACTCGCGAACTAATTTGCAGACTTCATCCCGCAGAGTATTTCTTTTCCGGAGTATTTATACTCCTAGCCTCTTTACCTGCCGGACCGGATCCAACTTGAAACATAAGAACGATCGACCGAGCCCTTTCGTTCCCATGAAATTCCAAACCATGTACGGTAACTCTACTCACGGTACAAACATATGTTTATTATGTGCAGTGGGCAGTATTACAAAGGATGATTGTTATCTTTATTAAAGGATTTCTTTTAGCCCCTTTCTGGATTCCTCCCGTTATTATATTTTTTACTACTTTCTTCTTAATTGGCAGGAATCCGTTACTCAGGTCCGTTATACCGGTCTTGTTACATACATTTGTTATCCTGGTTTGAAACTAAGTTAATTCAATCTTGGTTAAGTAATATTTTGTTTGCCGGCCTTCGTGGCGCGAGTGGTAGCGTCTCGGCCTTTGGTCCCGGGTTCGAATCCTGGTCAGGCATGGCATTTCACACACGATATAAATCATTCATCTCATCCTCTGATGTAATATCTAACGTTGGTGCCGGAGGTTAAAAAAAAAAAAAAAGTAACATTATGTGCAATCAAATCAGTTAACTTTCTACATATTATGAATCCGGTAATTTGACAATCAACTGAACAAGAGAAACAAAGGTCGCTAACGAAAAACATTAGTGTGCCAGGAGAAAATATTTTGAAGAGAACAGAAATCACTCTTTATTTGAAAGTTTAATCGATATCTGTCAAGTTATTATTTCAGGGTAAGATAACCATTACAAAAAGTTTATTCATTTCCTTGTACAGTTAAAAATTGTAATTATGAAAGAAATATTACTACAATCAAAATATTATTTTAGATCAACGGAAATAAAGTAGCAACATTAGTTTTCGAAAAAAATAAATATCTACAACAATTTTAACTTCATATTTTCAATTTTTATCTTTAACTGAATAAAAGATAAACCAGTTATCTTCCATACAAAAACCATAAGGAGGATAAAATATAGAGATATTGTGAACACGTGCGCGCGCTAACAATATTGAAATTAATATTAAAAAAAAAAAAATAAAAACATAAATTTCAAGAGAAATAACGTAGCCATTTTTATACTAAAATTATAAAGGAATTTTTAACGCCAATCATAAAAATTTCACCTACAGAATGGAAAATGAGTTTTAAAGCTACAGGCATAGAAGAAATATCTTGACACATGTCAGATGAAAAAAAATCTGATATTAATTCCAATAAATGACAATTTTAGTTCGGCAAATATTCAGCCTTTTATGTTTTTGCATCCAAAAACCAATTATTGTTAAAGAGAATCAAGGACATCTAATTTTAATTTAAAAATAACTACAGTTTACTGTTTTACTACATCTTTCATTTTATAAAAAATAACTACAACTCATTATTATGAATGTAATAGAAAATATTAAACAAGTTAATGAGACAAATACGGCTGTTATTGAAGAAAACATCTACAACAGTATTTTAAAATATAAATGTAAAATCAATACCTTAAAGTCAGTAGGTAAAAATCACACTACGAAATTTTCAGACCACTTTCGAAATATCACCAGTGAATTATTATTAAAAATAAACATTACAGGAATAAAGAAATTTATAAATTTTTCTTACTGTGACACGGAAGCAATGAAAATAAAGCTTTACTAAGAAACGTAAAATCAATCTGATACAAAAAGTTTCTACCGTACAACAGTAAGGGGAAGTATTATACTACTTTATCAATATTGTATTTTCTGATTCTCTTTATAAAAATAATAATTCTCATTGTAATATTTCAAAAGCGCGGCAAAAATTTTTAAGAAGGTTCGGAACTAGATTTTCGTTTGCTATAACGTTTTAATCAAAATACTGTATAATTATTGTACATACAAAAATATACATTTAGAAGATCCAATAAAAGCAGAAAAAAAAAATTAAAATAATTCTTATTTTAAATTTATAGGAAAAATTTTCGGAACTACTTCTATCTATAATTCAAAGTCATTATAAGTTACACATCAACATCACATTATATATTTCTTTTACTTTCTTACTTGGACTTTAATAGATATTCACTTGTTATATGTATTCATAAATATTTCATTTTATAGTAATTTTCCCAACCGGCTGGTCTAGTGGTCAACTCGTCGTTGGAAATCACTTGTTTAACGGCTTATTTTCCAAGTCGAAGGTTCTGAGGTTCAATCCCTAGTAAAAGATAACTATTTTTATATGGATCTAAAAGTTTGACAGTGGATACCGTTGTACTTTGGAGGTTGGGATTTAATTAGCCACATATCTCAGGAATGGTCGGCCTGTGTCTGCAAAAAATATACTTAATTTACATGCAGTACATCATCCTCATTTCACTGAAGCATGAGGAGGTAGTTGATTATTCACTAGTTGAACAGATTGCAACGTACACATTAAGAATAATTGTGTTTAATGCAAAAAATAAATTGTAATTTAATAAAATGTTGTATGGTGTATTGGTATATAGTTTTAGTATATGACATGATGCGATGTCTTTTGTTACAAGACAACAACAGACATGACTAGTAATATTTTTTACTGTATTTTAAAAATCCTTCACCCTAGTGAAAGAAAAAATTAATTTATTTCATTGTTTTTATGAATCAATGCTTAAAATTTGTCCACGGAAAAAATAATGTAAGTATTTTTTTTTAAGATAACTTTAATAAAATTGTCTATTAAATAAATTATAAATTAAACAAATTTTTTTAAACAAAGAAATTGTTCAGTTTAAGATTTCACGCTTGAAGAAACAAAAATCACGTTACAAACATATCACTTAGTAACTTTTCTTCTACACAAAGGGATTAGAAATTTCATCAACATTTCCAATATTTGTTATAAATATTGAATAAAATAGAATATTTAAAAATTGAATAAAATAATTTAAAAATTGGAGAAAATCTTTTACAATATGTAACTGTATATCGACATTTTTGTGTTTGTGTAAGTGTACTCTATATAAAATCTATAATAAAATAATCGAAATTTAGGCTACGTTATTTTAAAGCGAAGATTAATTACAGATTTACTCCAGTAATTTTAATTTTTTGTTGTTTATTAATTTCCTAATTTTAATAAAAACATTTGGAACAGCAAAATGAATTGGTAAAATTCACATTCCGTATAATTTAATTTAATTTACCAATCGACAAAATTTAATCTTGAAACTGAAAATACGAATTTAATGTATTATATAATATTTATATGTGAAGATCTATATATATATGTATAATTAAGTCGGTAAGCGTACAGGTACGACTGTCTATTCTATTATGAAATAAGAATGAGAAATGAAAGGTATGAATCATATCAATTCAGGCTTCCGCTCTACATCAAAATAACTGATGTTATTTCCCTCTTCACTCGTTTATTTTTCGTCTTTAGTGGCAAGAAATTTAAACCGTACTGCCAACAAAACATCTCACACATCATAAAATACATACTTGGTGCGTATATTTAACTTACGTGTTTCTACAGTATAAGCGTTTCTATATTTAAGCACGCACATGCGTTTAACATATATTTACGCACGCTGTTGTACATGATAATGTAATATAAGACAGAGAGTGGAAAAGAAAGACGGAATGAATACGAGAGAAAAATGACAGAAAAACTCCGTTAGAAGAAAATGAAGATAGGAGGAGAAAAATATATGAACCGTTCAATAATTCCTCCTGAATAACAGAAAATGAGGCTAACAGAAAAGTGAGTATGCACACAAAGCGTTCTAAAGAAAGGGTTAGAGGAAAACGGAAAGAGGGTAAAAAAAAAGGAGAGCTGAACAACAGGCAAAGGAATGAAAGTGAGAAAAAGGCTGAAAGTGAGTACGAATCATCCGATTATAAATCGCTCAATATTGTCCAGACAAAAAAAGGAGAATTTATTAAACGACATATAGTAAAACACATTTAAAAAAAATAACTTTCTAAAAATCGTATCTGCTTTATTATTTATTTAATGCGATACTGGATATATAATTTATAGCCACATCAAATTTTGCATTATTTTGCTTTTCAAATGGAATTTTATACCAATTTAAGATACATTTTTACCCATCAACACCATCTAAAGATAATTGTTGTATTCGTAATCATAATAAGACAAACAAGTGGACTTACAAACATGATGAACTTAAAAAGCACAGTTATCTCTATAATAAGGAAGCGGGACATTCAACTATAATTATATGTATAAATTAATGAATAAAATTCAATTTTTCATCATATTTTGTTATTAATTAATTATTTACTTTTTAATTTAATCTCAAAAACCCTTTGCTGTAAAACCCATCTATTTAATTAAAAATATTCTTATTGAGCGAATTGTTCATAACAGAAGAAATAAAATTAGTTACCTACATCATTAATCTAAAATTTAAAAGATGGCTTCGTAAAACATAAATCAATAAAAATACAATATCATTCGATCGATCATTCTATTTTTAAATTACACTTTAAATGCCAACAAGTATACAAAATTTAACTGGAAAATAAAAATAAAATTTTTAGATACATTCAACTGTATTAGAAACTACTGTGAACTATTTTATTAATACTGATACAAAAAAAACTGCATCAAAAGACAGAACCAACGAACAATATTTTTATACAAATAACTGAATTATCATTAAAAAAATATCTAGACTTAGAAAAGAAAATTAAATCAATAAAATCATGGGAAATCAATCAATAGTGAACAACATTTCTGTTTAAACAAAATTATCAATCAGCCTTACAACTCAATTTATTAATAGGAATAAATTTCTTAAACATAATTTCCACTAGTATATAAATAATAAAGTAATTTAAAAAAAAATTGCCCGTCTTACCAGCAGAAAGATCTTTCAGTTCTCAAAATCTTTCGGTTTATTTAAACCGTCATCAGGATATTAAAAATATTACAATAAGTCAAAAATTAAAATTAACATACAGTCATGACTGATTGCAAACAGTATACTCTAATTACTCTGAGTTTTTTTTTTAATTACTTTATTAATAATAGGAACTTTATTACAAAGTCTTTCTTGAAAACAATATACATCTACAAAAATCAGGTATTTGGAATTATATTTAATTAACGAAAGCATCCATTATTCGTTAAAATTCTAACATCAACTTACAAGAACTCCCAGAAATACTTTAAGATTAGTTCCTAGAAATCCTTTAAAGAGCTTTTTATATCCAATAACTTTCAAAGAATGTCTTACTCCGAGTTTGTAAAATTTGAACCTAGAAATATCTATTACGATCTACAAAATAATATGAAAGTACCGTTTCAGACGTTTCGAGATAAATAAAGCAAGTAAGAATCTAACGGAATGAAAAAAATGTGCTTGTACAGTATAAAAGTACATTTATATATTTAGTGTTAAATTTAAGCTAAATTATTAATAAGCAGCTAAAAATATAGTTTTGTTTATTGTGTGTTATTTTTCAACTTTCTGACGTCTATTAGTGTGAAACCGAGACAAAATATCCAGCAGTCATTTAAAATTTGCAACCATCTATCAAGGCATCCAATTTATGATGCTTATTGATGCTCTCAACTTGTACGACAAAATGATCAATTGTTTTATAAAAAATACATATTTTTAATAGATATTAATAGGTAGAGGTAATATTTAGTACACCGATCAAAACAATACCAAATCTCAATAATAAATTTCAAATTAAGAATTTATAACACAAAAACAGTTATTTGCTTTAACTTATGAAAAATTATGTATCGTGCAAGAAATACATGCTTTGCTACGAAATATTAATAGACTAAGGATAAAATTAGAAAAAAAAATCGATGCAAACATTCGAAACAGGATCTAAAAACCGTTCGCAATAAAACTAACATAAACAATATCAAATTTATTATAAAAAGATAAAATATCAGCTAACTCCGAGTTTAAATTTCTAATTTTAAATTTATTAAGAGATACCTAAGAATTAGCCTTCAACATTTAAATAACACTAAAGTTCACAAGTTAATCAACTAATAAAAGCTTGAAGCACTAAATATAGTATCAAAGTTACTCAAATTTAGAATAAATAAATATTTAGAATGCAGTTAGGCAAACGTTTCGTTAAATTCATTGATGAGTGAAATTTAAATCTCAAGAAGAAATAACATCAAACATATAAACGTATTTTTTTATCATAAGAGACAAAAGTAAATCTGTGTGACAATTAACATTAATAAGATTAATGACAACAGTTGTAAACATGTAAACCTCAATAAAATGCCTCCATAATTTAGCGTTGGAGCTATAAGCAAAGGTTTTAGGTGATGTGACATGGAACAAAACTTACTTCAACAAATATCATGATTAAAAATAAGTAAGAAAAAATAAGTATCTCATACTAAAATGCAGGAAAAATGAAAAAAATTAAATTCTTTTCTACTGTATTTTTCCAGGCTGTAGTATTAACATCAAAAAATATTAAACCTATATTAGGTTTAATAATATTAAACCATTATCGTGGTATGAATACCACGAGGTGGTATTCATCCCTAAAAAAGATACCTTCTCTCTAAACAACATGTCAATAATTTTATAGAAAATTCAGAAAGCAACTCGACTAATCCAAATAAGTTTCTCGCACTAAAGCTATTTTGTAAGCATTAAAATATAAAAATAATGAAAGAGGTAATGCAAAGTAATACAAAATAACCTATAAAAAATAAATAAATGTTTTCATTAATAATTAAATATTAATAAACATTTAAGTACCACAATGTAGTTTACTGTAGTAATTCAAAACGGGGAATAAAATTCTAATTTAAAACGGCATTTTATAAAAAAAAAAAAAAAAAGGTACAATCAAAACCATACAATATACAACATACCATCATAAAGACCAAAAGCAAAACTACTCATCACAACCTATTGAAATAGGTGCCAAATTTATAAAGAACACAAGCGTTGGATTAAAAAAAAGATGAAATTTAAGCAACTGATTAGAATCATTATTTCTACTTTCGGCAACCTTTTGAAATACGATTTAATTTTTATTTGAAACATGCGTTAGGCTACATAAAAACTCTGTCTATAGAATAACGTATTCAGAGAAAAGATGTTAACAAACTATTACTTAGCGTTAATTAAGGATACCGAACGCAGGAATACAGACTTATCTTTATTTAAATTTTTCATGCAAAATTTAATCTAAAAATACTAAGAATATCGAATCACTTTATGAAACATACAACAATCCAGAACAAAATATTGATAATGACAAACAATAACTGGCTTCAAATTGTATTCATGACATATTATCATGATTAAAATAATTCATATATAAGTTATAGGAGAGACTTACTATGGAACCACCAAAAAAACTTTCTTTAATAAAATAAAAAGAAAAAGAGTAAATCATCGAAATCATAAATTCGGCCAGAATGTAAACAATAAATATAAGCATCAAACTTAAAAAACTCTTTTTTTTAATATAGTTAAAAAGACTATAATAATTCAGAAATAAAAAAGGAAACAGTAACTTATTCCGACAGCTTTTTAATCACTTTTAGAGGTAATTCAAAAAAAGTACGCTATGGAAAAAAAATAAAATAAATTCTTTTATAAAACAGAGTAAGTCTTTGTAAAATAAAATAAAGGTATAATACCAATACAATAGCTTACCTACGTCAGCAAGAATTAAATAAAATAAATTTAATTTCTTTCTTGAAAAGTAAAAAAAAAATTAACAGTAACAATATTATATTTAATTAAGTATTACTGCAAAAAAAAAAAAAAAAATTGAAATGATAAATTAGTCTCCAAAGACCGGCTAAATAAACAATACGACATAGTTAAGAATAAAATAAGTAAGGGAAGAGTTAATGAAAGAAATAAAGAACAAAAAGTGAAGAAGAAAAGTGTTAGGAAGATAAATAACCTCCAAATACTCGGACGTGCTTGTTACAGAGTAAGAAAAGGAAAAAGATGGAGAACACAAAAAAAAAAGGAAAACAAGAACAGCTTTAAGATAATGAAAATGAATTTCCGATAGAATGTAAGTAATACAAAAGTGTATAAAAAAACAACGTAAGTAAGGAAAGACAACTTAATCGCAAAAGAAATGAGGTTTCTGATTAAAACAAGAGGATAACGTAATTAAAATGAGAATAAAACCGTTCTACTGAAAATTTAAAACTGTTAAAGCCGAGATCAAATTAAAAACCAGACAAAATTACATTAAAATAACTATAAAATATTATGAATCATTACATTATAACACGTTTTGAATGAACTTAAAGAGAATAATTATTAAAACGCTAAAGAAAAAAAAAATAAAGAACAAGGACAATCTGAAAAGTACATAAATGCATATGCTTAAAATTAATCTTGCTGGGGAAAACAAAAATACAAAATGCAGGTTTAACAATTAATTAAAAATATTTAAATTTTATTCTGAATAGTAATATTAATTAATTTTGAATACTTGAAGTATGATTATTACTGATCAAAAAATTATTCTGTACACTAAATAGCTGAAACTTTCTTTTTTTTTTAATTTTCACATTTGCATAAATAAATTCGCAACTTCGAATAAGTCGAATGGAGAAAAGAATATGAATAATGTTACAGTACTAAAAACTACCTTTATAAAACTTTCTACTCCTCCTTTTATCATTGTCTTTCCGTTTTCAAATAATGAAATTCAACGCATTTAAAGAAATGTTATTATTAACAATTAGTAAAGCATTATATGCAATTCATCATTACAAGGATACAAGGAAAATATCGGCTTTTTATTCTTATTTATATTAATCCCGGACAAATTTTCATGTGCTACCAAAGTAGTTATTGGAAATATAGTCCTTAATTCTTTAAAATTACATTTAAAGTAACAGCACTAAAAGCTGTCTTAACATTTTATTTATAAGAATAGTAGTTACTTATTTTATTATCTTAAAAAGAGAACTTTATCGATATTCAACATAATTAAAAAAAGTCTGATGTAGACATATAACTTCCTTGCACGCCTGTTAAATTATATATACACATATTTTGCTGCACTTCATTTAATATTATTTCATATGAAAGTGAGATACGATCCTCCAATTTTTTAATAAAGCGGACAGTTACACAATTGCATTGCGGTGAAGAACACATTACATCACATATTTTTCTGGTGTCATACGGACACCAGAAACGGACACATTTTACGAGAAGTTCTCTCTAAAGTAAAGGCCATTTAATTGTAAAAGAATTTATTCTAAAGACTTAAAAAATATTTTTTATTTCTCTTTAACTACATACCTTTCACTATTTCTCTATATAATCGCCACATGAATTAAGACATTTATCGTAGCAATACACCACTTTCAAAATACTCTCGTCGTGGCAATTAATCAGTGACTAAATGGACTGGTGGCAGAAGGCCACTGATTAATAGCATTTTTAAGTTCACCCGTGAATTGCTTAACATTCAAAAAGATTTTTTGAATTTCCCAAACAAATGGTAATCAGAAGGAGCTAAGTCTGGAATATATGGTGGGTGATCGTAAATTTCCCATCCAAATGTTCTCAGTAAATCACGTGTCGGACCCGCAACATGTGGATGTGCATTATTGTGCAGCAGGACAACGCTGTCGATCAGCCGCCGATTTTGAATAGCGAGCCGTAACCTACACAGAGTTTCGCAGTAGGCTTCTGCATTTAATAGTCGTTCTACGTGTCATGAAATCAGTCAGCAGTATGCGAAACCGATCCCAAAAGACTGTGGCCATTATTTTGCGTCCAAACAGGCTTGACCTTTGTCGGTCTAGTTGGGGATTAAGGATGATTGATTCCTTACTTGAATTTGCTCTCTGGCGTATTATACGAAATCCATGGTTCATCGTCGGTAACAACTGAATAAGGAACTCATCACCTTTTACTGTGTAGCGCATCTAAAATTCCATTTTAGAGTTTGATGACATTCCGTTAAGATGTGCGGCACCCGACGTGCACAAAGGCTTTCTGAAGCCTATGGTCTTGAACAATGCGAACGATAATAACTCTTGAAACATCAGAAAAAAGAAGGACCAGGTCGAAAATCGTGAAGCGACAACGTTTTCTGATCGTCATCATCGACGCGTTTCCACAAGTTCTCAGTGATTACCGAGGGCGGCCCCCGAAAATTCTTCATCATGGACATTAATTCTGTATAATTTTTCATCAAATTTGTATAATTTCTAAACCTTCCACACCGTTTTTGGACGTTTCTTTCAATCATTACATTATCACCGTACACAGCAACAAACTGCTTATGAATTTCTGCCGACTTAACATTTCGATGGTTTAAAAAACGTATCAGTCCACATATTTTACAGTCGGCGGCAAAATCGATTTTCCTATTTATTTTATAACCTAATAACTCACACGTAATGAGAGATACTACAACATGACAACTTACACACAACAATGCACTGGGTACATTACTAGGATGGCACGAACGACACAAGTTCGCCAACCTTAAGGAGAGAAATTTCTTCATAAATACTTTAGTGATATCCCTTGTGTGTGTGTGTGTGTGTGTGTGTGTGTGTGTGTTTGTGTGTGTGTGTATATATTAGATATTTAACGTCGCTCAAGTAGTTATATGGTAATTGTGAGAATGTGTCGGATCCGTAATGATTCACACATCGGTTGGATCAGAGTTAATATGCAAACATTTTTTTTATCTTTTCTTAATTTAAACATATAGATTTATAAGAATTGAAACGCTCTCAATGAGGGCTTATTACTGCAGTTAAGATAGAGTCCAAAATCAAAAAAATTTGGGTTTTATCAAAATGATTCCGGGATGGTCAGAATGGATATTTCTGATGAGAACTGAAAACCGAAATTTTTTGCGTTCATACATTTATCTTTATTTTGTACAAGGAAGTAAAATAAAGAGAAATAAATACAATTTACTAACGAGATAAAGTCATGCTACAGTAAACTGAAGAAAAAATTACAAAACAAATGTTAGATAATTAGTGATTTCTTCTCTTATCAAAATTTCTAAGAAAATAATTTACAAATCTTCTTGTAGGTCACAATAAAAATAGAATGAAATTATAGTACATTAATACTGACAGTTCTAGTAACACGTATGAGAACTTTAAAACAGTTTCATATAAGAAATTAGTATTTTCCCGTTCCGGATTACTATAAATATTATTTCAAATATCTTATGATAAAATAAATAAATAATAGAAAGACTCTTCGCAATATATAATTCTTTCAAGTCTATGAATTAAATCCAATGTAAGAAAAAAATATATATATAAAAATAAGATAATCGTTAGTCGTATAGTAGAAGTAGAATTTTAAATCTCATTTCATATAGACAAAATCTCTTGTAGTTGGAACTGAATTAACACAAAACGTTTCTAAATTAAATTAACCCATATCATCTTTTACAGCCCTTATTTACCAGTTGAAATAGTGTCTATAGGGGAAATTTTCTTAAACAAAAAGCATCGTTAATTAAGTGAAATAAAGGTAATTAATCAATCTAGATTCAATAATAAAACTAAGTATTACAAATTTGTATAAGTCGGAATGTCTTCTTTCTTACGCAATTCAAATTTAATAGAATTTATAGAATAAATTGACAATCCCACTTTTAATATTAGTAGTTTAAAAAATTCTAAAATATATATATAAAGCATCAATAATATTATAAGCATAAATGTAAGCAATAATAAACATCAATGTATTACATAAAGATTTAAAAAACATAAACTTAAATAGCTAAGAAAAGTTTTTTTTATAAATAAACTAGTGAGCAAAATAAAAGCAAAGCCCTTCATCTTATAAGAAGCGTAACAATAATAATAAAAATATTGGTATCATAAAATCACTGAAAGCAAAGTACCGGTATAGGGTATAAAAATGAAATTTTCCGGAGTTCATAGGAAGAGTGACGAAGTATAGAATCATGAAGGAACTCGGTTGACGGGCAAGAGAGCGGATTTATGGGCACTTGTATACAGTACATGGAAATTTATAGGCGACTGAAAGCTTGCTCTTAGATTCCTAAAGGAATATTATTAATTATTTAATGCACAGTCCTATGAATAAAACTAATAATAATTGCAAAACCTTGTGATAACTTTTAAGTAAACAAAACTGCTGCAGACGAGAAATAATTAAAATTTTTATATTTGCTAATGTTATTAAAAAGGGGATATACAGTATATAATTATTGGAATGTTATTTCAATATGTCTATTAATAAAATTACGTTTTTATCAGAATATAATATATATTTCCGTTTGTAATTGATATTTTTCAGATTAGTACTACAATTTCGGCGACGGCCGCTAAAAAAAAAAAAAAAAAAAAAAAAAAAAAAACCCGTCGAAACGTCAAAATCAGACTGTGATTTTTAAAAGACTTTCTAAAATTAGCATTTAAACATTTAAAAAACGGAAATTCATATTAAAATTTATAAAAAGGAAAAGGCAGTTTTAATAATTTAATTTGAAATTCTGAGCTGTCAGAAGTATTCTATAATAAATGTTTTTGTCAGAAGTAAAGTTGGCATTACTGATTGTTATCTATCTACGGTAAAACAAGTGTAGGCCGAAATGATTAAATGAACATACATTATATATCAATATAATATTTTTTCAACGATTTTTAAGCGTAAAATTTAACCAACTCATTTGAAGTAATTATAAAAATAGTAAATATTCATTTAAGAATATATTTCAATACTCTTAAAAGATTCAAAGAAACGGATACAACAAAAAGAAAGTAGACTCTATTAATAATTCTACTCTTATAAACGTTAATCTACAAACTAATATATATTACAAAAAGAAAAACAATTAAAATGATTTACAAATAAATTTTTTATTAAAATGGTAATTAAATAAACTTTTAATTAACTACGATCCATTCATATTATTTTTTTTAGTAACAATAAATAACTCTTTAAACGATTTCTTAATGATGACTATGAAATAAAAACTTACCGTCTGAAAAATTGCTCCACAGCAGTGTTTTTTAACATAATCGCTAAATAACTAATTTTTAATGACAAAAAAATACTTAAATAAATTTAAAAATACATTAATTACTTTCTATAGTGCATTTAACAGATATATATATATATATATATATATATTCTGTTTATTTATTTATACTAGTATACACAATGCCTTATATACAGCATATCGGTGTGCGTGTGTATGTATAAGTGTATTTTGGCACAAAATGTTTTTCACCGCTCCGTTGCAGTTCTGGAATAGATCACAAGTCTTTTCACAATTCATGAACTTGGAATAACGCCCAGAATATTAATCGTGAGGTTGAAGACCTATAAAGATGAATCGGTAATTTACTGTTTAATGTAAACTATTTACGATGCAATCCTATACATAAATAAACAACTATTACTTTATGAAATACAAATCTTAAAATTCTTACGCTGTATATTTTCATACGTTATAAAATTGTGATAAAAAAGAAAAATATTCTAATCAGTTACGTGTAATCTAAATTCGATTTAAATAACACAAGCTAAAATACCCAGGTGTACTTCTAGTAAACGAACATACAGAATAGTTTAGAAGCCTTGTGTAAGTTTTTTAAAAATTCAAGCGTAAAATGTAACATATTTTATATGCTTGAAGTCGAGTGTTTCTATACTGAACAAGTCTAAAAGATAAACTGCTTTAGTAAGAGGGAGAAGAACCCTCTTGTAAATGTTTAAGTAAGACATAGACTAAATTTCCATAATGGTGGAACCGAATTTGAAATTTATCGTTTATTAATTTAGTTTAGTTCTTCCACGATGTGAAAAAAAATATACAAAACTACATGATTGGCAGGCATATTGCTTCCATTTTTTATAAAATTTACTGCATAAATTAAATATCATTAAGATATTCGGAAGAAGCTGTGGTAAAAAAACGGTAACCACATATATATATTCATAATATTGAAAGATTCTATCAAGATAAAATTATTAAGTTGGAAGTAAAATTTCTTCTCAGTATTTCAGGTGTCTTTTCATAACGATGTAAAAAAGTTTTTTTTTGTATTTTTTTGTTTAATTTTAGGAATTTTTTCCAGCATTTCCATTCTCAAAAAGTAAGTGATAAAATCAATATTATAAAATCTAATTAAAAATTACAATTCAAAGTATCCTGTTTAATAATACAAAACACATTATCTATTTTCATATTGTGTTATAACAGCAGTATCGTGGGAGTTAGGTTAGTATCATCTTAGGAAAATAAACTTAAGTAGTTTACCATTGTCTTTACCTGGAAACTGTACAATCGACACACTCCATTTATTACGTTTGAATAATGTAGAAGATTGTATCAATAACAAACTCCTCATTTAAGATATCTTACTAACCTAAATTTAACATAGATAGATAAACTAAACTGATCACTTTAATCTACTGGTAATTTGTTGAATAAACTATCCAACAACTAATAGTAACTAATTCTGTCTTAAAACAACGCAAACCATCATTATTTAATTTAACTAAGCATATAGTAAGTAATTTATAGTAATCATTGATGAAATTCCAAAAAGAAGATTAAAACTTTAACAGACGATGTGTTTTCTAAAACTTTCGTACGTGTGTTAGGTAATGTTGAAATTTTTATTTATTGAAAATTTGTCATCAACCTTAAAAATCATCTTTAAAAAAAAATTATTTAAATAAATATAGTTTTCCTACTTTTCCTTGATAATCTTTTGGGCACATTCGTGCTTACTAGACAGTTTAACAAAATTTACAGTATAAGTTTTAAAAATTCAACTGCTACAGAATGAATAAATTATCAAAATTATTATTGAATTCTTAAATACGCAATTCCATCAAATTTCTTCCATAAGAGGAAATGAAACACTTGATGTTTGTAACAGTAAAAGATGAAAAACAGAGGCTATTTACAGTTTCTTCCTTTCTAATTTTTTCTAGTTCTATCCGTTTTCTAAAAATCTTGCATATCAACCTAAAATTCTCAACGTTCTGATATACGAATTGAATTTAATAAAATATTCCGAATTTCATTATATTCGTTTTGAATACAAATCTCATTATAATACCTGATTTTGATACTTATAAATTCTAACTCGTCTTTCAGATTTAAAGATTTAAAAATTATTACATAATAAATATGAAAAAGAAAAAGATGTAAAAATGCACGTTAAATTTTTTCTTGAAATATCTCATACTTTTCTGTATTTATTTTTCTCTATTTCCATAAGACATTCGTAAATATCAAATGGATTTTTCTAAATTATTTCACCAAAGAATTCATCCAGTTACTAATAATTTTAAATTAATTCATGGCTTCAAAATTTCGAAAATTAATCTTTGTTATTTAAGATTCTGATCTCGATATTAGGCAACATATTTCGATCTCTTTTCAAAAATAATATAAATTGTATTTTAATTTCTGCAACTTAGTCTGTTTGTTGTTCATCATTTTAATGTTATCGACTGGCAACCTATTCAATTATTTTTTTTAAATCCTTGTCAAAAAAAGTATCTTGGAATTATTTTTTTTTTTGCTTAATTTTAGTAAATGCTCACATACCAGTTAGCGCATAACTAAATTAAAATTCCTAAATATTAGTTTAAATAGTTATAATACCAAAAATTGATTTTAAGATGTAAGTAGTTCTGAATATTTATTTTAAAAATTCCGTTACTATTTTATATACACTTTTACCTCCCATTTTTCGTAAATGATTAAGAAATTAGACATAAGAGATAAATTAATTTAAATACTAATTTCATTGTTTCATTGAAAACTTGAAATTCTTAAAAATTCTATACGAAAATTTCATCAGAGGACAATAACTACCGGTAATCTCGTGTAGCCTTGATAAAGACTACAAGAACAGCAGTTCTAAACAATCTGATTTAGATTACACCTACTATCATCATAAACGTATTTCATCGATCTAATACCGTCATACTGATCAGTTTACTTCACAGCGAAACCGATCATTTCATTCAATTATTCAATCAATAATCAATCAGCCAATCAATCGACTAGCAACTGCTCTAGATCACACTTCATGGTATAACATGTTTCTCTATTCACTACGTGTAGTATCCATTAACCTGATACATTTCTGTCGCAATCAGTCTTTACAACTGTACGCATCATTTACCCATAATGCACTGCACAGTAGGCAAAATTTATAATACGAGTATCATACCAGTGTACTAAACGAGATACCATTCCATATGTAATGCAAATTAGATACCTAACTACAGATAGAATGAAAACTGTAAATGATATTCAAAACAAACGTTATTGTTAAATTAGATAGGTTTTGATTCACATGGAATAATTTTATGGATTTTTTTTGGGATCATAAGCGACACTTGTAGGTAATATGGAATAATTTGTAAGCCACTGCCATCAAAAGCATAGTTATGTTTTGAAGAAAAAAACACTATCATCAAAAATATCATCCCAAGTCCATTGGAATGAAGGTTTGCCATACAAGGGATAGTACAGAATTCAAATAAAACAAAATATTAATTAATATAAAAGATATTAGCATTACGTTCACCATGGGATTTGGCCGAACTAAACATCAACACCCTCGAAGAAATGTACAAAAAAATACCTTTCCGTACATTAAATGCTAGAAAGTACATCTAGCCTCACATAAATTGCGATTCAGTGAATCATAAATAAAAAAAAAATCTTAAAATTGATCTTAGTGAAGAGGAAAAACAAACTAATGCCGTAAACTTTTACCCAGATATTTACTTCTACCGTAGACAGTGAAAAATTAAAGAATGGTGAACAGATAAAAAAACTCATTTTGGGAAAAAAGTTGTGAATGAAATTTTAAATCTACGTAAGTTTTATAAAACTATCCGTTTGAAAATTTTCTACTTATTAGACGTGGTGCCCAGTATTTCATTATGCGCAACGTTTTCTTTTAATGAATAATTAATACATAAATAAAATATACTTCATTCATATTAATATTTACACCACATTAAATGAAGAAAAAGGTAAATATCATTGCGTTAATAAAATTTTGGTCTTTCTCGTGCGCAGATTGGAATAAAGTAAGATGATGATAAGGGTAAGATGAACAAAAAAATTTTCAGACAGAAATTCTGTAGTACACATTACTTTAAAATTTAATCTAAAGATTGAAGAATACTTTGTAACAGGAGTTTTAAAATCTAATGAAAAGCTACTGTACTTTTAATAGAATTTGTTTAAATATTTATTGAAAGTGTTTGTGAGTTTATGTTATACAAGTTAATGTTATTAAATGCTGTTACCTATGTGCAGTTTAATTATTTAATTACCTATATTTACACACATATAATAAAAGTGGATAAAAAAAATATTCTTAATCACAGGTTAGAATGCAGTTTACCTTAAAAATGAATACACTAAACGAAAATTTTGATTAAAAAAACATAAAAAACCTGAAAAATAAAGTTAAAATCTTAATCTATTTTTAATTAAATATGATGCTGAAATGGAATGATGCATAGTTATAACACAAACTACTGATAAATTATATACATATATATATATATATGTATAAAAATACTGTAACTGATTATTAGCGCATTTAATTATATTTATTATTTATATATTGAAACTAATGAATATATAAACATGTAGAAACGAATCCCCAACACACGTACGTACGCGCTCACGAATATACACTTACACAAACCAGTAAAAATAAAATAAAAAATTAAGTTTGGAAAATACATTATCACACTCAAATAAAATAGATTTCATAGTACTTACGAATAATCTAGATAATCAAACCACTAATACTTGTAACTTCACTTTATATTAAAACGTGATTTTTTTTTTGGAACATACCTGCAAAAGAAAAGTCATTATTATAATTTTATTTAAACTCTGTTTAGACAAAAAACATTTATTTCATAACTTTGTATTTGCAATTAATCAGTATAATAAGCCAGTAAATTTCACGAGCAAAACCTACCACAAATTCTTATCAAAATTAAAATTTCAGGTAAAATTAGAAAACTATTAACAGTAGGTTTTATTTCATTATATATATATATATACACACACACACGTAACATAATTTGTTTTTCTGCCCACGTGTACTAGTTTATTTTAGAAAAAATCATATAGTAACAATCCTATTTCATATTATTTTTACATAAATAGAAATAAAATTAAAAATATAAAAGAAAAATTAACACCAATTTAAAAAATAATATAATCAATTGAAAAAAAAGCTTATAAATAATTAAGGACACACAACAAACAATACAGAAAAGCCAATTAAAAATCTGCAGTTTTAGATAGTTGTTCAGTCAGATTATTCGAGAAGTTTAATGCTATATTCCCTGCATACCATCAAATCCATTCATACTAATCAGATTTTTCAAGTATATCAGCCACGTTTAACTCTGGATTGAATCAATTAGTTATGATTTCACAGTTCACTAGGATATTTTATTAAAAATATTAGATTTAAAAGAGTGCAGTTAGGGATGAGTGTTTGGGAATAAAATTCCGAAAATGTTGAATCTATAACAAAAAAGAAAAAAATCATTTTGGTTTTGGAATTCATAACATAGTGCTGATAATTCCGTAAGAACATTATGAAGATTAATATTGTTTTAACAAAGTTACAGTTCAGTAATTACTCTTGATCAAATTTAAACCTATACGTCCTGAAAGTAATGTTAATCGACTTAAGAGACTAAATGCAATTAAAAGTAATAATAATTCACTTCCTGTTAAGCATAAGTACATACCCCACTATCTAACAAATTTAATTAATAATTATGCCATAGGTCGACCATTCCTAAGATGTGTGGTTAATTGAAACCCAACCACCAAAGAACACGGATATCCACCATCTAGTATTACAAATATATATAAACTGTCGCGTGTTCACGATTCGACAAAAGTACTGAGAGAGCAAAGGTACAAATTTCTTATAAATTCAATTTATTACTCAAAAAATATATAAGATAAATATATAAAATTATATAACTTACAGAATAGTAATTCAAAACAAAACAAAATTGATTTAATGACAATTAAATTATAAATTCTAGACTACAGTCCGATTTATGAAAGACTTCATAATGATTAATAGAAACTAATACTGCATACAATAAACTAACAAAAGAATCTTTTTTTGTCGATGAGTTGCGAAGGATGCATTTACGTACGCCACTATGGAGTCTTCGTGGGGTGTGTAGGGCTCTGAAACCGGGACACTAATTGTCCCAAGCTAGCCCACCTAGCGAACTAAACAGCCTTGCCAAGCGGCTAAGCAGTGTAACCTGCCCCCTACCGAGTAAACCATCCTCATCGTTCTCCTCCTCCTCGAGACCAAACCCAAAATTAAGAATTACACAACCTCGGGAAGGTGCCTTTGGGTTCAAAGGATTCAGAGTCCCCGTGCATCATCATCGCCAGCCATCCGAGAAGCTTGGACAAATGACGACTTAGCAGAGGGCTATCCGTCACCCCATCCCCCTCCAATCTCATTCTTCACCTCACGATTGTAGACTTTGTCTATGTTCCATCATCTTCGCTCTTCAATTCTACAACAGTCATTCACTCATTCATACTTCTTTATTCACACCACAATGTTAATTTTTTTTTTGGGGAGGGATGTATGTAACAAAAGAAAAGTTTATATAATTCACTAGCTGCGTTATTAATTTTCCTGTTTACAAAGAACTAACTAATGAGTGAAAAATATACTGTCACTTTAAATACTATTTATAAATAATTCACCGGAAAACTTCTTGTTTTCAGCCACTGTCTAAAATAGAACATTCGTGAAGTACTCTTCACGCGTTGTTATCAAACGATTACTGTTATTTCAACTGCTCGGAACTCGGTCTTGCGAAACTACTAACTCTGTTCGCTGGCCCCCGGCAGTATGTATACCTTCTGGCTTGTAGAACCAATACTCGACCCGTGATTTTGATATTTGAAGCTAATAATTTTCATTGTTCGCGCCCTTACATATTGTTATAAGTTCTTTTTCCAGTCTGGTAATCCTACTGGTCCAACAGGAGCTTTTGGAGTGCCACTGTCTGAATTACAAAAATAGTTAATGAAATTATTACAAAGATTATTGTTAAAGGATCCTATTATTCTAAATAATGAATCCCTTTTAGTTCCTTCTACGTTCTCTTTTATTTTCTCTCTCTTTCTTCTTAATTGGAAAAAACTGTTGCACAAGCCCGGAATACTGGTCCCGTTAAAATACATATATTTTAAGAAAGAGAATATATTCTAAAAAAATTAAGGTGTAATGCCAAAAACCAGCTACTCATTTTTAGGAGTGTTTGGTCTCAGGAACACATGAAATATTTAGAAATACAAAAGAGAGGTATATTCTATTTGTTCTAATGTGTGTTTCATGCGCGCGCGCGCGTCTAACAACCTGAGACTGCTACCATAAAAAATATCTTCATCTTTGGGATGGTGATGTCTTTACATGGATTATCATTAACGCTAGTAAATTTTGGAAAAATAGTTAAAAGTGAAAAATAAAATATCTAGATTGAAAGAAATTTTTCATTATAATAAAGAATATTCCATGCAGGTATGTAGATGTAAAGTAACAGTAATCAGTTGCATGAACCACAGTAGGAAGAAAAGATTAACCATAACAATTTAATAACGAACTTTTTTAATAACGAATTTTTTTTTTCAAACACAAATTTCAAAATTCCATGAATTTAAAGAATCAATATGTAAAAATAATATCTTGATTAAATAAATTTGTGTTAGCATTTAAAAATAAAAGCGTTACAAAAATAAAATGTAGACTATGTATATGGTCTGATGGATGAAATTTATGTTGTGGTTGGGATAACGGTAATAAAAATTCTGATAGCTTTGAACTGTGATTGTTATACTAAAACAATATTATGTACAGTTTCACACAGATTAATAACTTAACCAGAACAATAAATTGGAAACACAAAAAAATTATAAACTAAATTATTTATGCATATAATTAATGAAATGTAAATCAAATAAAATTAATCAGATACTATAAAAAATAAACTAGGTACAGTGCTTATTAACAATTAAGTACTGTTTAAATATTCATTAAAGAAACAATGAAATAAAAGAACGGAAAAAATGCACAATTAAATACTGTTAAAAGTTCTAAATTAGAAAGAATTCTACGTTCTTTTATGCATAAAAAGTAAATCAAATTACAAAAGATCTGATAAACAATAAGACAAAATCAAGAATAAAGGAAAACAGAATTTAGAGTTATTGTTTTCATAAAAACATCACAAAATGAATTTCAATGTATATTTACTATATAATTGGAATAACTACTTGTTTATAAAAAAATTCTGGAAATTGGTTTGAGAAAATTATTGACGTAATGATTAAGTAATTCACTTTAAGTAAATGAAAAAAATTATAAAAATATAAAAATCTTATGACACTAAAAATGTAACTCAACAGAATTATATAATAAAAATAAAATTATCATAGAATACCATTCTATTAATAATTAATAAAGTTCTAGTAATTCCCACAAATTACACATTACTTTGAAAAAACATACATTCAAATAATAATTTTCGAATATTATGAAATATATTCCCAATATATTTTTTATTAGTTATTCAAAATAACTAATTTAAAAGAAACAAAGTGAATTTTGATTTTATGCTAATATAAGCTGTAAACAAATTCATTCTTTAAATTACACTGAACTACAATTTATAACTTTTAATATAAAAATGAAATTATTGACAATAAAGAATAACATTTTTAACCGGTTTAACAACTTTTTTCCTAATATAGCCAGTCAAACGCACACTTGGCCAGTTTTCTTCCACAACTTACTTCCAAATAATGTTAAAAATTCAATCCCGTAAAGGTTTTTTTTAATTCCTATTTAACAGAATTAAATATTTCAGAAAAACTGATATATTTTTAGTTTCTAACAAATAAGATTTAATTGCAGCCAATTTAATAAAAAAAATTATCAATTTACGTTTTCTATTGAATCTGATTGAATTACATTTAATTTTTAAAGGATTAATTAGATTCAGTTCATTTTTTTTTTATCATTATCATCTTTATTTATCCCACCTCCCCAGGAGCAGGAACCATTATTAATCTTACATTCAGCTCCGAGGTCTGCCATTGCCTCAAACTACCTCTGCTGGAACTCAAAATCCCACCCAGTTAGCCGGCACTCAGACTTTTTACATACCATGCCTCTAAAGAGGGATCCCCCTACCGGGACTCCGACCTTTACGCCTCACCTCTAATAGCAAATCCCCCTAAGGGATCATCCAAAAGGAGTAGGGTCTTACATTCCCTCCCCCTAGTGCCTCCGTAAAGGAGTTCCCGTTCGATCATTGACGGTGGAATGCGGGAGCCTCCCACCCCTCCCGGACGGGGCAGACACTACATCTGTACTACTGCGCAGGCTCCACACATCCATAGTACAAGTGAAATCTTGTATCCCAGATCCCGAGTGCAAACCCAAGCGTCCTGCAGGAAGGATACAGTGCTTCCAGTTGACAGTCCTTCCGTAGATGACCAGCCTCGTCGCAGGCGAAACAGTGGCCACTCCAATTCCAACCGCTACAAGATTTGACCCTATGGGCCGGACTCTATTAACGGAAGCAAAGATGAGGAGGACGAAGGAACTCCTCATCACTCTAGAGGCCACCCACCTAACCGCCAATCAGTCAATGATTTTCCCGCAAGGACGAGTGCCACTGCCATGGTGACCACCTATGTCGCACTATAGGCCGGCCGCATGGACAAAATGTCGATCGTTACCACCTCCCCCCTGACTCGACGAAATTCCCTTAGGAACTCTTCTTGAGTGGTGAGCACATCCACATCCTTAATAAAGATTTGTGGACCCTCCGACCACTCCTCCCCACCAGAACTGAAGTGGCGTCCTCTATATTTAGAGATATACTTGCTAAGCTGTTCAACAAGGCCTCCATCAGTCCGCATTCGAATGTGGGATGGGACGTAAGGGTTTAGCCTCGAACCCTTTCGTACAGAGAGGAACCCGGCTTCACCTGGCGCCCGCCCCTTTATCAGAGCGGAGGAGGTCAGTGTACGTCCTACTTTCGCTTTAATCACCTCCGTGGGCCTACCAGCCGTTCGTACCCGGCATTCTTCACCATCGACGCTGACGATACACGAAGTATGTGCACGAAAAATCTTCTCCCTATCCGTTTATATTCGACGTAACATCGCAAGATTTGACCAACTCACCCAGGTAGTCCACAAAAGCAGACCGCCTAACGCTTCTCGTCCTTCAACGACTGAGGAACAGGCTCACAAAGGACGGAGACTATCTCACGATCGCCAGCCGCCGAATTAATAGCAGGGGCATAGTAAGTTCATCCAAGATCGATAAGACAGTAAAAATCATTCCCAGGCAGAATCACAAGCAGACAACTGCTCGACAAGGACCTGACCTGTCAGCAGTCTGCCCGCACGTGCCAGCACCCAAATACAAAGTGCCTTCCTAAACATCGGTGTTTGGTGTGGGTGGTCAACCCCAGTCGCTAAATCAAAGAACCAGGAAAACTCATATTCCTGTTCTAGCCCAGTAACGTCTTCCACTGAGGCGGAGGACCGAAAAATATCATCCGGCCAGCCCCGTAGAACCAACTGTCCAAGTTCCCCTTCAGCGACACTATCCTCAATTGCCTGCCGAAGTACCAGACCATGTAGCAGTCCGTTCAAGATAGCAACCCAGAGTCTAGGAAGCAATGTCCTTAACATTTCCTACGGCTATCATATGACCTGCGTTTGCGTGGCTCTCTCCGCCAGGTCTGACGTGACACAAACCATCCCAAAAACACCAAATCGCGGCCGTGATACAGAAGCTTGAGCAAATATGTTCAGGCCCTACCAAATCACCTGATCAAATGTTCGTTATATAAGAATATCTTTCTAAAATATATTTCTTCCTATACCTTCCAAAAAAATTCAACATAAAAAATATTTTTGTGGCATTTTTTTTTAATAAGGCCAGATTAATAATAAAATTTTAAATATTTATTTTTTAATAAGGTAAATTTAAATAAAGTTATAAAATAGATGTGTAAGTACGCTATAAAATTTAAATTATTTGGCTAAATCAGAATCACAAGAAAGCAGGACCGTTAATAGTTCAATAAGCCCTTATAGAAGCTGTAATAAATCATTACATAAGCTTACGCTTTAAGCTTCACAATCTTCTTAGCATTGATTACTATTCGGCTTTCAAGGTAGACTTTTTAAACGTAGAGGAAGAGAAGCGTTCGTTTCCCCTAGGTTTTTCTTCTTAATATTTAAGTACATTTTTTCTTCGATTTTATGGATCATTAATCTCAAATTTGATCACAACTGCTAAATATCTGTATAAAGTTTGAAATATTAGACTCTCTGCAATAAAATAATAATGATAAAGGAAAAAGGCAGAAAAAGATATAAGTATATTATATTCGTAATAATAATACGTAACTTAAAATCCAACTATTAAACAATATTAATAGGCTTGTCTGATAACACAATAAGTACAACTTATTTTAAAACTTGTCCTTACTACCGTCTTACTACAATCACAATCTTATATCAATAGAAAAATATATTCTGGAAAAACAATTTATAAACTGAATTAGTTGATTAGAAAATTAACTTCAAAATTTGAGGACTTATAGAAATTTCTTTCTTTATTTGTAAATGCCTAATTCTCTAATAAAACACGTTTAGTTTAAAATTTTTATATTTTATAAAAAATATAAAAATTTTACGCCAATATTAATTTTAAGAAATATTAATACACAGAGCAGCAAATAAAATTAGAAATAATAAAAAATAAATTACAATTTTTTGAGAAAGTGATAACGAATCTAGTTCCCTCTTTTCTTCAATCAAATTACATATCTTTTCGAATATTAAAATTAAAAATATGCGTTCATGCATAACTGACTTATGCATATTTTATGCAGTTAAGTTCATAACTTAACTGCGGAATTAAAATTTAATACATATAGATTTGGTTCACATAGATTCGCTTCAAAATGAAATGAATATCGCGTTAAAAGAAGCTGTTACTTAGAAAATACCCGCAACAATGGAAAGCTGTTTTATAAAAAAGAATATACAATAGAAAATGTATAATTAAAGTGACGGGACAGGGGAAAGGCAAGTACGATAGGTAATCCTAAGGTATATTATTCGAGCGTTTGCGAAGCAAGTGTTGGTCTACGTATCTAGTCATATTCCTCTTTTCATTACCAACGCATCGGTCACGGGAACATGGTACGGAACAAATACATTATACCCGGTTGTTAACAGTATTTGCCTTCCCGCGGTGGTGGACTCCACGCTCTGTAAATGGATGCGGTAGTTTTCAATGTAACCCCTCCCACTGCAATGCAGCAGTCAACGGAACCTATAATGCATCTCCACTTCTGCAATACTGTATTTACATAACACTATCATAATAATTATAACACTACAATAACATCAAAACGAAAACAACATTTCCGTATTTAAGTTGAAAAAATAATGGTAAGATATAAACAATATGAACGCTAAAAATGAACTAATTAATATCTCAGAAATGAAGAATTTTCATTAACTAATTTCCAGTTAAAGTTGTAAAACTCAAAATATGATCGTTAAGAAAATTGTTATTTTTTTATAAAAAAAAAATATAAACTCATTCGAAAAAACTAGTGTTAGGTTTATAAATCGAAGAAACATATAACTTCGTAAACAGAACTTAATAAAATATACCACTACATCAAAGAAAATAGAATTATTATTTGATGTTCGGTTGACTGAAACATAATACGAGTAAACTATAAAATTAAGTTTTAATATATATTTAAAATTTGTATTCCTTGTCGGTTGTCAATGAAGGAATAAATAAAAAATCTTTATGGTACAAAATGATTATTTTTAACGACAACCATCCAATTTAACCCTAATCCACATTACAGGTTGATTTCAGAGAAATGACTAAATAACCTTGGCCAACTAAAAAAAAGTAATCAGTAAATTAATAAGAAAATGTTTTTGGAACCTCCCTTGCATATCCTGCAAGAGTTAATATGCAAATCTATGCATTTATGTGAATTCACATACGGTAAGTAATTTTATCAAATTATTAATTATTATAATATGTCGAATTATTAGTTTTATAAATAAATAGTTTATAAACTTCGGACAAATAACAGAATATGATTTATCGACTTTTCGAAGAAAATTACAATATTTCTTAGGACGTATGATGTGTGTTGGGGGGGGGGGAGGTGAAAATGAATTTTAGGCCGACCATTCCTGAGATGTTTGTTAATTAAACTCAAACCTTAAGTAAATCTAGTCTAACTTTTGTTACTCTATTAGATTTAAGTTTTTGTCTTTGCATTTTATTCTTGTTTTCCGGATGATGATGATATCCTAATGTTTTTCGCGCCCCCCCAAAAAAAAAAATTAATTAAACCGGTATCCACCATCTAGTATTCAAATTCGAATAAGTAACAACTAGGAATCGAACTTCGGAACCTTTGATTCCGAAAATCAACAAGTGGTTTGCAAACGAGGTAGCTGGACCAGCTAGTGGATTAATTAATAAGAATAAACGAGAAAAAAATTCGTGTTGCTTCAGAAAGTAAAATTCTTTTGGAATTTAAATAAAAAAGGGCTATTATTTGGAATCGTTTCAAATGACTTCTTATTTCAGGTATTATTTTATAACAAATAATTTCAATAAGTTAATATATTACATACGTCTGCTGCTGTATTGATTAAAAATTCCTATATATCAAAATATAAAGCAATAAGAATGCCTAAAAGATTTTATAACAGAATAAAAATAAAATCCAAGACAGTGTTACCAGTACAGACAACAGAAATTTAAAAAAAATAAGTACCTGCAACTATTTTTTTTCTCTTCGTATTTCCATTGGGAACAGCAGCATTGGTTATAGCAGCATAACCCATAAAACAAAGACAAAATTCCCAACCACCTTTATTCCGTTATTAAACTTGCAATTACAGCGAATGAGATCGTTTGTGTGCGCTAGAGTTAAGTTGTCATTACCAAGGGAAAGCAGCGGCACCAGCACTTGCGTTCAAATTAGTGCCTGAATGGAATTACGTGAAATTCGTGCAACCGACTAGTATTGTGAAGAACCAACAGCTACGATTATTCGTAACACATGTGGAATTAAGACAGTAAAATTTGTTTAAAGATTTTAATAAACTTAAGTATCTGATTTAATTACGGTTTGACTTAAAAAATAATTACATGAAAAAGCATAATTGACACAAGTGTATTAGTTATATCCTCTAAAAGATTTTTTCACTAAGAGAAATACATTTAAACTTATGTAGTTTATTCAAAAATTCTTGAAGAAAAATGAAAAATTTGTTATAAATAGAGCGATCCTTTACAATATCAATAATAATTTATTATGTACGATTTAATATATTAAAAACTTCATAAAAGCCATACGTAATAATTTATTTCAAAAGAGCGTAATTATGGAAAAAATAAAAATTTTATGGATTAATGCAAGGTAAAATGTTAAAGGTAAGTAAAATATATAACATAAAAGATTCGACTAGTTCAGGCAGAAAGGAAATATCATACTTCAGTGGAAAAAAGAGGCAGACATCTATGACCATAAATTTTGTTAAACGGTTCCTTTATCCAGATAAAATACCTCATTGTACGAATCATTTAATTTTCATATATTTTGATGTAAGCCCTTTAACCTTTGCTTATTCCAGCACAATTTAACTAATCCTTGATAAAAAAAAAAAACATAATAATAAAATATTAATATTTATGTAAATTTAAATTAAGAGAGAGTTGGTTTCGATAATCATAAGAAAATAAGGTTTAATCTGAATAAAAAGAACGGATCCGTTTACATCCGAAATTTTTAGAAAATATTGGTACATTAAACAACATTAGGTAATCAGATAACAGATAACTTTATGTAAAAAAAATTATATTAAAATTTATAAATTATTGATACCATACGAAAAATATATGAAACAGACGTAAACTAAAAACAAAAGCTCACCATACAATTTAAGCCAAAGGGAATTTTTTCATAGTTGTAAAGAATAATATAGTATTAAATTAACAATGATTTTTGTAGGTAATTAAATAAAAAATATAATTCAAGCCTTCATCATTTTTAATCTAATAAACTTAAATTAATCTGTTAAATATTGATTACGTTAAATTTTTCAATGCTAGATATTCAACGTTAAACCTGATCAGCGAACGTCTAGCAAAGTGGAGAATAAAAGTACATCAAAATAAATCGATTCATGTCACGTTTGCGTTAAGGAGGGTAACTGTCCCCAAGTCAACCGAGACCGCGTTTTCATCTATCATTTTCGCCGCGTACGGTATCTCAGGCTCTATCTTGATCGTCGCTTGGCGTGGAAGAATCAAATAAACCGGTGCAAGTGCATTTATATAAATGAACTGCTGTTTTATGTGGGCATGTTTTATTGAGATGATTCACTGAACTCCTCCTCCCCCCTCATCAAGAACTTATTGTAATTGCGTTCACTGATGTTTTCTTCTTGGAACCGTAAATAAACGAACTGTGACATAAAAAATGTATTGTTAGATGTTACCAACATGAAAAATTTTATTTCCAGGATTAGGTTTTGGACAAACCTGATTACTATGAAAAGAAAAGTTTCAGCGTGAAAATTTGATTTAATTAATAACAGTCATATTAATCAATATTTTTTTAAGTTCGGAACGTAACAGAATACAAGATTCAGGGATGGTTAATCCCCCCCCCTTTTTACAACACATCCCATATATCAGTTCCTTGCTGCTGGATTTTTTATTTATCTGTAGGGAGGGTTTACTTTTTATTGGGGGTAATATTTATTTTTAGTTGGCCTTTAAGATGGATGGAGTTTAGAACTGTGTTTCAAATCTTTTCCTCCTCAAAAATACGTCGAAAATAATTGCAATAATAAATTAATCAAATTATTCAATTATATACAATTAATTTTTTATGGATGAGAATTCACATTATTACATATATTTCATTTACTTAATTATTTTACTACATTTACTTCATTTAACTCAGTTCATTCAGAATCAATAACAGAAATTAAAAACTAAAATAACACAAAATAAAAATATTCAAATACTTTACTTTTTTACGAAAAAAAAGAAAATAAAAACAAAAAAAGCAAATGAAAAAACTTAAAGCAAGATTTTTATATATTAAAAAGTAAAAAAAAAAATGTTTGGCAGCTTTGTGAATTCAGACAAAAAAATAAGGAAAGTTAGGGATTTTTTTTTTTTAATAAACAAATACTCATACAAAATATGGGGAAAAAATTAACGTACGTATTATTCTAATATCTAATTTGTTTATATAAAGAACTTGTTATTATGAAATAACTTCAAAATGTTAACCTTAATGAAATAGTAAAATAGATAAAGTAATAAGGAAGAAAAATACAGAGAATCACAGAAAGCAAACTCGCTTGTCAGACACCTGAGACACAGCATACAAACTAAAGTATACAGTGGATATCATGATAACATGTTTACTAATCTTAAGCGTTAATTTAATTAAAACAGACACTTAAGATGTTATATTAATATTACTTAGAATATTTTGAAAATTATAATTAGTTTGAACATGCACGGTTGTCATAGGTAGGTCAGTAAATTAATTTTTATTTCAGGAAAAATTATACATTGTAATAGAGAATATTATAAGAAAAAGGTTTCAGATAAAAACTTAAAAACGATTTTTAATATATTCTCTAAACATACTGACTTCTCTTTTTATCTGTTTAGCCTCCGGAACTACCGTTAAGGTATTACTTCAGAGGATGAATGAGGATGATGTGTATG
>JAAAKQ030119723.1:0-13814 GCA_010016005.3 Zanna intricata | reverse complement strand
CTACACTTCATTCACATCATCCTCATTCATCCTCTGAAGTAATACCTTACGGTAGTTCCGGAGGCTAAACAGACAAAGAGAGAGACCTTCGTCGTACAGACATTCGGTGTTATGCTGTGGGGCCACCGAATGGGGTTGGTGGCGAAAGAAATGTCAGTAAACCAATACAAATACAATAACACAGCTACGTTTTTATTAACAACATTGCTTAACGTTTTGAAAAATGTTTCTAATTCTTACTTTGCCTATAACATATGAAACAATAATGACGTATCAATTTAAATAAGTGAAATTTCAGTGTACTCAAACAGTAGCTTATAGCAGAAAAAGATTATTAAACCTATTTTTCACTTAAATTTGTGGATAATGTATAGAAACTACATCCACGTAAACATTTCTAGTCATAAGTAACAAATATTCCGGTCTCCGTGGTGCGAGTGGTAGCGTGTCAGCCTATTAGGAGGTCCCGGGTTCGAATCCTAGTCAGGAATGGCATTTTCACACACGCAATAAATCATCATCTCCATCCCCTGATGAAATACCTTACGGTGGTCCCAGAGGTTAAAAAAAATATTGCTAAAATTTTAATCATACCATTACAATTCTAATTTTTTTAAATAAATTCTTAATTATTTTGGATAATCCTGATATTGTCTTACATTGATTTTTGATAATACCGTTATCATACAAAATCATTTTTATTTATACAATCTGCGGCAGTTAAAAATTGTATTTAAAGCAGCGTATAAATGTATTCAAGTTTTCAGTATTCTCACAACAATGAAGGGATAAATTTTTCTTCATTTTCTGACGAAACAATGTACTTATTCTTTCTTGCTCAACATACACGTGCGCGTGTTTGTATATAAAATTTCACGTCCTTCTGTAATCCAATGAAGATATTTAAAACTGATTAAACAGAAGTCAATTACTACGCTCTGGTATTTATTTTTTACATTCATACATATTCTTAACTATTTATAATAATAATATACACATAAATAAAGTATTTTGACACACAAACATTCTTATGTGCGCGTATGTATACTTCAACACAATAGGGACATGAAAACAAAGGATTATTTATTTTATGATCATATTTTAAAAGTGCACTTTCTGTCTGTTTCACTGAGCACATTACTAAAATAAAGACTTAAACAATTTATTTTTTACGACATTCAGCAGCAATAGAAAGATTTAACCGACCGTGCTATAGATCCATTGGCATTAAATTGCTAGCGACCCATGCTGGCTACCGACATTTCGATAGCAATAAACGTTCTTTGTTAATCATTGATTTGTGTATATCACTAGAATTGGCCTATTTAATTGCCGACATTAATTCTACTAAGGGATCGTAACAAATATTCTAGGCCTCCTATTTAAATACAAAATCTATTTATTTTTTTGATATCATATTCTATATGTAACAAATTAATAGACAGCAAACAGGATTGATATCACTTATTGTTTTCAGGTTTAATTAATTAAGGATTTTATACATACACACACACACACACACACACACACACACACACACACAAATTTACAGCCCTTTAATAAGAGTGACAGTGAAATCACATGCTATAAATTTCATCTATCCACATCATTATGAGACAATGTTAATATGTTGATATTTTTAAAGGTAAATGCAATTAGACTGCTTCCTCCTGTTACTAAATAAAGTTAATAAATAAATAATCTGTCATGACAATACTGAAGTCAATCATAAAGAATATATATAATATACTGGAGAAATATTAGATAATTCCCGTATCCTGATCTCAGGAATACACCCTGAATAATTCATGAAAAATTAATTAATCCTAGGACTGCCGCTCTGTTATTAATCAAAATAAAAATTATAAAACAGTAAAATAAATAATGCTTGACTGGTACAAAGTTAGAGACTAGATGATAACATTGAAATTTTTATTCGAATAGATCGCATAGTTGATCAGTTACTCGTTTATAATAGTAATATGATTAACAAAATACGGACCTTTTTACATAAATCATGGTTAATACAAGGAGATTTTACCAGGTATTACTTATAAAATAGCCTTTATCAACCTTGGTAAATTGAATGAATAATATCTCATTTAAGAAAAAATGCGAATGTCTTAAATATATATTTTTTAAATCTTTAGAGCAGTAAAAAAGTTATAAGCAAAAATATGTTACTATAGTGTGTGCAGCATTTTGGGTTATTTAATTTTTACTTAAATATTTATCTATTTCTAAAAATAGTAAAATATTTCGCCTATGACTAAGTATTACTGAACTTGCATGGATGCGTTTGTTGCTCTGTCCAACTCTGATGTACAATAATTGAGGTAAGATTCAGCATATAACTAAATTAAAATATCTGGAAAGACCTTCTAAATTTGTTTCTCTCCCAGAAGAAAACAATCGCTATGTGAGCCTTCTTACCAGATATAGTGTTTATCGATATATATAGGCATGGTTTGTTTGTTACATCGTACATAATAAAGATTATATAAGGTCGTAGTTGCTGTAATACCTTAGAAATATTATCAGAAATAAATCTCTTCTAAAACTAAATATTAAACTCAACTAAATTAACTGTTAAACTGTCTAAATATTAAACTATTGAAACTAAATATTAAACGATTTATCCACTTCTTTTTGGGTAGTCCCCGATTTCTATCTTAAGCTTCAATCTGCATCCATGACCGTCAATGAATTCTTTTATCAGCCACTCAACGTAGATGAATACATCATAACAACTGCTGCTATTCAATGTTGAACAACACTACCTTTATCATACCGATTTCGTCCCGAATTTTCCATTTCAAATGCGATCTAGAATCATCAGCCTACGATACTCTTCAAAAAAATCTCATTTGCACTGACTTTATTCTTCACTTCATTTTGGATGGTATTGTCCAGATTTCGAAGCCCTCAACACCACTAACTACAAGTATACTCGTACATTTTTTTAATTTACACTGCTATCTAAAACCCACTCGTCGTACTCTTCCATCAACATTCGAATCATACATTCGGAGTCAATTGTGTCTTCTGTTAAGATTACTTGGTCATCAGTGACGAGAATGGTAGAGATTCTTTTAGAGAAACACCTTTCTTCTAGAGAGTGTTTCCTATACAATACCTTCTACAGTATTTCCTTGACTATTTTCTGATGAAAAATTCAGAAATATTTTAACTAGAAGAGGTGAAAATGGGCAATCCTATATTATCTTTTTATTAATATTAAACTCTTAAATTTTCTAGGTTATAAGTAACATCCTGAAAATCTGTAGCGTTACCAAGGATTTTTCACCTGTCTTTCCACTGCACTTGGAAAATATTTGAGCTTGTGTTCCAACAAGAACAACAAGTGATGAATTTTCAAACAAGAAGTGATGAGAGCCACTTAAGACTCTTACATCCAGTACTGAAAATAGAGAATTTTGTTCTTGAATTGCATAATCAATATACTAAATGTTTGATGTTTAGTACCAACAAGATATGTGATTTTTTTTTTGTGACAGTGAAATCTATTATGAAATTTCAAAGAAAACTGCTGACGTACTTTAGTCAACTTTGTTCCATTATCAATTAGCACTCCTTCATGATGACCAATGATGAGATTATCTTTACTTCTTCCTTCTTTGTCTTTAAAGTCACTCGTTAAAAAAGTCTTCACTTTAATTTCTCCACAAATATTCCAGTACCCGATTCCCTATGTGTGGTAAGACGTTTTCAATTATTTAGCAGTTTATTCCAGTTCAGTAGCTGAAACTCTTTATGGGAGTTTTATCAAAAGTTTTTTCTTTTCTCTTGATAATATCGCCACATAAGCTTGAAGCTTGTGCATGGGATACGAAAATGGAATTATGTAGCGTATGAAAAATACCATACCTGACCGGATTTCGAATTATCAGTTTTCCGAATGCTGGAGTGCCAGCCCAATTGCTCAATCCACAATCACTAGGATCAAAAATCCTTCCGTTGGAGCTATCACAAGATAGCCGAATTATTTCCATTTAAAATTATCGAAAGCTCGTCCTTTTTTCCTCTTCAACCCTTTTGCATAACGACAGTTCACATACGACCTTGTACTCGGGCTGAGACAAGGGTTCATGAAAATAGTATATGCTGGTACAACCAACCAACTAAAATAGATACTGAGAGTAGAGATTAACCAGGATTTAGTAGAGTAACTTATAGGTATCAGTATCGCCGCCTACTCCTGTCATCAGCATATGACCTCTATAACACATAAAACACTTAATAATATTATGAAATATCTCGATCAAACTTCATCACAAAAAAAAGTCAATTAAAATAGAATAAAGAATATTATTCAATTTTCCAGTTAAAAAATTACCTAAATCAATGATTTTTGATTTTTTATCAGGATAATGGATTATTATACAAAAAAAATAACAGTAATCTTTTTCTGTAGAACCAGCAACAAGAAAAAAAGAAAATTGGTCTAAAGGTAGAAAAGGTATCCAGGAATCAAAGATTTGTAGTCATACAAAAATATTCTTGAAGATTAAGCTTATTTTATTTTTCAAACTGTTCAGATATTTTGCAGATATATTTTAATTTATGAATTTAAATAAATGTGAAAAATGTATCCTTACACAATATTGAAAATTTAGAAAATTTGATAAAAAAAGATATTAGTTATGTTGGTTGATCTTCCAATGCAAAAACATTGTAATTATTATCGAACAAAGTTAAGTACTATAACCATTATTTAATTTTCAAATTCCATTGGCTGAGCTGTAAATTTATTTTTTCCTCGAAATTATTTCATTGTTATTTCTTTTCATCAACTTACGATATTTTTCTTCATCAAATATTTTTTTTCAACGTCCACTGCTCGTGATCTCTCAACTATTCATTTTCTAATGTTGTTATTATGCTTTTATTTCAATGTTTATTCCAATATCTCAAAACAAAATTTCTCGCAAATTATGTTTCTCTTAGTTATATTAACTGAAACTGTTGGTAACTGAAGTGTTGTCAATGTCATTAAATTCTCTCTCTCTAGTCAAGACTCTTCAAAAATGAATTTTGTGACAAAATCTACATTCACAACAGGTAGTAATTGTTTTTATTTCTTAATATTGGTAATAACTATTTCATAACTGAAAAATTTGCTTCAATTCTGTATGGAATAATTAAAATTCTAAGACTGTATTGTCATCTCAGATATGATCTTCTCCCATTCAAAAATGAGAAGCAAAACATAATTAAACATAAACAAAACATAATTGGTCATAAAACAAATTTATGACTATTTCTTTAGACAATATAATAAAAAAAAATTAATTACATTGTCATTTAAGTGAAGAATTCTTAATGACAGCTAATAAATACTACATCTCCTACTCATTTATTTTATCTTTGTATGCTCCTTACTATTAATAACGAAAAGTTCAAAGTCAGTGGAAATGATGATTAAAGGCTTTCAGTAAGAATTAAAATACCTAAAGAAATTTAATTTATATTCTTCTTATTCAATTATAAAGGCGGTATTTCCAGTTGAAGTGTGCAAATGATGAGTCGAAGTTATTGAGAGGAACCAAGTAGCGTCAGTTCTTCTCTTCTAATCCCATGAACATTTTCACGTCATTCGAGTGAGAGGAAAGCCTCAAAAGAGACGGGGAAAAATTCAACTCGTAACAGAGTTATTTAGCGAAGGAAGTTCGAGACCGGAAACTTCGACACCTCAGGTTTGTATGACAAGCCCTGCATTATTCATGCGAGCTACTCCAACTGCAAACAAATAAGAGGATTTTCCAAAAACCCATCAGTAGAGAAATGTTTCTGTCTTATTTTAATCTGTATGCAAGAAACCATTTCTCTGGTGTTCACTTTTAGTAAACATTATTTTAAGACTACTGTCTCCAACTCTTATTGTTAAACTTTTTAAACAAACTTTTAAATACATTTTCATTTCATATAAGAAAAGATTAATCCTTATCTATTGTAAACTGTATCTCGCATTTTATAAATTTGTATTACTTCAAACGGTTTACGAAATAAATCCTAATTGAAAAAATTTTAAGCGAGTTTTTTTTTTGTATTTATCGCAAAGATAATTTCAAGAATTTTCAGTAAATAAAAATATTTATTTCAAGATTATTCTGTCTCTCTCAACTCGTTTAATAAAATCCCGAAATTAATGTGAAAATTACTTTTTTTTTAATATATTTTTAATCACGTTTTTAATAATAGTATTTTCTTTAATTTTTCATGTTAGATTTGTGTAGTATCAGAAAGTTAAAATCGTGGAATGAATTCGTTATTTTGACGAATCATAAAAATTAACTTACATAAAAATTAACTCACAAAAATTACACTTACATAAAAATTAACTTACATTAACTGAACATATTCTTTGTTTCTGGCTGAATCTAAGCATTATAAAGGATTACTTCAATTTACTGGAGCAATTCAAATTTATCCTTTAAATGTTTATGGTTACAAAGTAAACAGATGCTAATAGTTATTTCTGAGGACATTATTTTAAAGATTGGAATTCAAGGAAGCATTTAAGGATTTAAGCAAGAATAAGGGTTAGAGAATACGAGTATTAGAATTACTGTGCTGTTTGAAGCTTATAGTACAAAGTAACCTTACAAATCATGAAGTAAAAACTACCGATGGTAGAGAAGGGTTGTCAGATTTAAAAAAATAATAGAAATAGAAGAAATTCATTAATATAATTTAAATACATACATTAACTTTGATACGAATCACTTTTTGTTCGTATGTCATATTGACGCAATAATAGAAGCCCTTACCGGTGAACTAAAATAAACATGTAACTAAAATCTCATACTTAAAAACTTTTTCATGAAAATGGCTTACAAACAGATAGAATGTAAAAGGTGCAATAAATGTTAAGTCTGAATTTAGGAAGAGCTTGGATCCAAGAGAGTTAACTTTATCGGTTAAATTAATCATAGAACGAATCCTGAAATAAAGTAAAGTTACTTATATATCATTTTTTGCTATGTAATAGAAAGAATATAACATGAATTTGAAATGAATTTTTTTCAAATTTTAAGGAAAATTGAATTTAAATTCAAAGAGAGAATAGTTACTTTTAACCTGTATAAGATTCGGATTGTGTGTATGAGACGAAGTAGAAGATCGAGAGACAAGTACCACTGTAAAAATAAATAAGTAAGATGTTTTAAGTTTTTGAATAGATTAAAAACCACAAAAACTAAAATAAAAAATTTATAACAATAATCTAAAAAGAAAAAATTAAATTAAGTTTCGTATATTATATGTTTTTCTAATGGAAACTAAAATTGAGTCTGACAGTATAAGAAATATCACAGAGGCACTCTTAAGAAAGAAATTCAATTTGAAAAATAAATAAATAGCTACACATTATAGTTAACAAAATTTAATGCAGTTAACAACAAACCACAGTTTGAAATTTAATTTAAATTTGTACTAAGTAATCTAGTAAAAATAATTAAATATAAGAGAAGTTGTTAAATTGAAAAATTCTGTTATGCAAAATGAATTGCTAGTATATAGATAAACGTTATCTTATTACTTCAGTTTATCATTCCTTTTACATTATATTATTAAGTAGATTATTTAGTCTAATTATATTTTAAAATTATTTCTGTTATTTAAACTGAAAGATGAAAAAGTTTGGAATATGTAAGAAGGATATCGACTGGAACATAAAAAGGTGTAATAAAGAGTAAATTTATTTCTAATATAGATTTACCAGTGGTCTCAGGTCAACCACTCCTGAGAAGTGTAGTTAATTGAAATCCAACCACCAAAGAACACCGGCTAGATCGCGGATACCCTTTGTTCTTTGATGGTTGGGTTTCAATTAACCACAGTTCTCAAGAGTGAAGATTGTACAAGACTACACTTCATTCACATTCATACATATCATCCTCATTCATCCTCTGAAGTAATACCTTACGGTAGTTCCGGAGGCTAAACGGAAAAAGAAAAAACAATATTTACCAATTGTTAAAAAAGCCAGCAATGAACTACGAGTACATAACTTTTCCAGCTACACCGGTCAAGTTATGCAAATTCATTTTTGAGAAAACTTTCTGGCTACGCCAGATGAATCATTTAAGGTCTTATTTGTATCTTTATAATAAAATAATTCCTTTTTAAGTAACGAATTATTTTTTTTCACACTTTTATGTAAAATTTTTAATTTCAATTATAAGATACGTATTTAATTAAAAACAAGATACTGATTTGTTCTATACTTGTTAAACAGCGGAATTATTGTTTAGTGTTTTTTCTTTTTACATATACAATAAATAAAAGTATGTGGAGTGATTTTAGAATGTTTTATATTTATATATGTCAACTGTGCCCTATGCTTGGCATCTACTTGCGTCAACTCTTACTGTAATTCAAAGGATTTTCCCAGATTCATAATTTCATCAAATTATTTTTTTCTCTTCTTTCATGTACATTTCAAGTTTTCTAATAGCGTGAGCTGTTAAATTTATATTTATTTCAAACAATTTTCACTATGTAAACAATAGAATAATTTTCTATAAATGCAGATAATTTTGCTATTGAATAGATTAAATTAGCAAGTTTTAATGTAATAGAAAATGAAAAAGTTGGATCTTTTAATAAAAACTTTTTACTTCGTGAATGTCTGTAGAATCATTAATGGGGAAACAACAAATTATGACAAAATATTTCTCTTAAATAGAATTGATGCTTGTAAGATACGTTCTAAAGTAACTCTCTGTATACCAAAAAGTTAACTTCAAACTATAATTTAATCTCATTGTAACATATTTCCAGATCCAATTAATTAAATTTTTTTAGGAATAATTATTTTTTGCATTAACTAAATACATTATTTCATTAAAATATCTTTCATAACGTTAAACTAATTATTGTAATTAGTAAAAATAGATTTTGCATCAGGGGATTTTTTAATGATTAAAATACTCACAAAAATTATTTTAAATATATTTAAATTGAAATTTTAAAAACTTTTTTCGATTTTTACTTCCTTATACTAAGTAAAGGAAGTACTGTGATCACGAAAAAATTCGGTTTTTAGATTTCAACAGAAATATCCATTTTGACCATCCCTGAATCCACTTCTACTAGTTCCGTCGTCTGTACATATAAACGTATATGTATCTTGCATAATTCAAAAATGATTAGCCATAGGATGTTGAAATTTTAGATTTAGGACGTTTAACATCTAGTTTTGCACCTCTCCTTTTTATTGCAATCGATGAAACCAAAAATGTCCAAAAAAGCCCAAAATCATAAAAAATTTGGATTTTCGACTTTTCTAAACACTCCAACCCCCGTAGGGGAAGACTCCCACCTTGTGACGTTCTGTTTGCCACATTACCCCTCCCGTTCCTAGTGATGATAGGCTCTACTTGGAGTCGTTTTAGTGATCCTGAAACTGATTACATATCACAGTCATCAGCCTGGCCTAGTTTGGGATACCGCCGATGCAAATGCCTCGGTAGACATTTACATCAGTGAATTTTGACTCAGCCTTTGCCTTCGCTGTAAGCTTCTTTTGGACATCTTCTCATTCTGTCCTACCCTTTGCCTCTGAACTAGCTAACCGAGTTCGCGGAAGCACGAACCCCGGTGCTAGTTCTCTAATTTAAACAAGCTCTTGTTTCATTATTATTATTATTAAATGTCTCATTATTATTATCAGAATTTAGTTTCCAAACACACCAAGAAAGAAAATCTTGCTCGCAACAACGGTAATTTAGACCTAGTTCCCTTATAGATCGGAATCGACCAGATTAATAATCACAAGCTGTCGCAGAGACTGCCTCTCACGAGACAGTTCTGTAACCTCCGACCTTTATGTACAATTTAAATTAGATATAATCAAACTCATCAAATTTAAATCGCGTGACATTTACTTTATCACATCTGCCCTCGTCAAGACGGACCTACACCTCACGACTGCATGGGACCCACGCCCTCGTTCTTAAATCATAAATTAGACTAATCTAAACGTGGTTCGATACCAATATGCCAACCTCCGACCAATCAAAGTGCCCCGGCGGTCCCTAGCTGTCGGGATCCTACTCTATACTCCCTCAGCCTATCTGCACAGTTCCAGGAATCGGAGGAAGCCAGCCACAATTGACCATTCTCTGCGAGTCTTCCAATTGACTTGCAGATCTAGAAAGGAATTTAGGCTTCATCGACTCTACACTCCGAGCATAGTCCGGAGTCAACCAAACCTTTATGCAAATTATACCTAAAGGCACCACATCCTGATAGAAATTGTGTCGTGTACCGATTGGGGAAAACCCACCTAAGCGCTTGCAAACCTTTAACATCGGAAGATATCATGCGTGTATCGACCAGTAGAAGAATCGTTCCACTTAGCTTGCCAAGAGTCAAAACCTTGGTCTTCTATTCATCGCATACGCCCTGGGGTAAGAAGGCCTTCCTTCTTAGAAATATACCGTATGCTACGTTCCGTAGTCAGGATATCAATGGGTCTTGTGCCGGCAATCACAGAGACTGCCTCTAGCGAGACAGTTCTGTAACCTCCGACAACTCTAACAGTAGAAGACCTTGGGCTCGCAGTAGAATATCCTATAACCTTGAAAACGCATACGATGAGCCCAGACGGGAGCAGCGTACAACATTATGGCCTCAGACTCCTTTGTAAAGTATACACATGGTATGGAAATTCAACTCCCAATCGGGATGGATGACTCTACGAACGCCAAAGAAAGCATCAATCGCTTTTCTTGCGACAAACTGAAGGTGCTCCCTGAATTGAAGTCTCTCATCAAGGATAACATCCAGATATTTTTTATCGGTGACATACCTAATTTGAAGGTCGTTCATCAAGACTCGCGGTTTACGAGTCGCAGCTAAACGGCCCTTCAAGAACACCATAGTTGTTTTTTCCGCACTGAAAACCATCTTATGCTGAAGACTCCACAACCGCTAAACCCTACAAGCCTGTGTCGCTCGGGTTTCTATCTCCAACCGCGAGTTTCCTTTGACCAGCAGCAGCCCGTCGTCGACATAAGCGTTGACACGGCAGCCACCGGGCAACCTCAACCGCATCTGAGGATCGAACTCGACGACCCAGACGAGAGGATCTAGAACACTGCTTTGTGGACAACCTTTTGACAGGGTCTTTCCTACTTCCGAACCACTGTCGCGAAGGACGATGGTCCTGTTACTGAAATATCTTGAGAGAGTATAATCTCATTTTGCGTGCAACCACGCCGCCGTAGTTGGAACAAGGCAGAGGATCACAAATTTTTGAAGGCCCCGGATATATCCAAAAATGACACCTAGTACATATTTGCACTAGCTAGCCGACGCTATATTTAACACTCTAAGAATCGCGTCCTCTGTGTCCTTACGCGGGCGAAAACCGTACTAATCGTCCATTAACAGATGATTGGAAGTGAGCCTGCTGTTAATGCGGAGGTACAAGACCTTCTCGAAAACCTTATCTACTACGGGCAAGAGCGTCAGAGGCCAGTAAAGAGAACTTACGGTGGGATCCTTGTTGCCGCCTCTGAAGAGCAATTTCAACACACCGCGTTTCCAAGCTGAGAAGTATCCAGCGAAAAGCATCTTATTCAACATTCTAGTAAGAGGGCCAAGAATTATTGGTAACGTGCGAACAAGGAATTCCACCATTATACAGTCATATCCGGGGGCTTTGTTCCGGGCTAGGCTACAGATTACTTGGCGGACCTTAGTCTCAGTAATCTCAGAAGATTGTGTTTCACAGCAAAAAAACCCCAACTTCCCTACGGATGCGGCGATGATACGAGGTCTCACCGCCTCGGAATCATCTGAAAGTACATCTTCCATCAGAAAATTGAGGACGCGATCTTTATCGGTAACAATACCATCTTGAGTCGAGAGAGCCGACAGAAGAATTTCTTTTTTCCGCTTGTAATCAGATACATAGATGACACCCCAAAGGTCTTTATTTCCGTGCTCTTGTAGAAAAGAGCGCCAGGAATCACGCTTGGAAGACCTAACCTTATACTCGGTCCTCTTCCGACGATAATCCGAAAGCAAGGATGCTCTCCGATCAGGATCGCCCTCGCACTGAGCAGCTCTCCTTAGCTGGCCCACAGCCCGCTCGACCAACCTCGGGGAGATGCCGCCTATACCAGTGCTCCGAGGGATATTCACATCGACTGATATTAAAGCCAATTAGTTTTTATGGTGTCCAATGCCTTTGACGAAGACAGGGGACACCGTGAAACCACCCATTTAAGAAACAAGTTTAGGACTATCGCGGAAGCACGAAGATCCCTGCTCCTGCTTTAACCAATTACAGCAACGATGCTATTCTACCCGCGTTTTTACAAACTTTCCACGCCAGCTTATAGAAAGCAGCGCACATACTTATTAATTACTAAGTTCTCGAGGACCCCAGGTCTGACCTGTGTGAGAGCTATCAACTCCCACCCAACACCAACATTGAGGTCAGCTTAGACGTTATAAGTTGATCGCAGCTTTAACCGCATTCCCTATCTCTCTTACAGGGTGCACTCCGTTTCTAATAAATTCTCAAACGCAAACTATGTTCGCGCTCGGAAGCACGGGAGATATACTCCCGAGCGCGACTCCATTGATACCAAAAACAAAACTAACCGAGGCTACGGTGCCAAAGCGGCTACCTCTGGTCAATAAGCTAGTCCCGGCGTGCCCTAGCCACCCGGAGTTCTATTCTACACTCCCTCAGCAGATTTGCACAGGGCCAGAAACCGAAGGAAGTCAGCCACAATTTTCCACTCATTGCGGGTCTTCCAGTTGACCCGCAGATCCAGAAAGGAGTTCACTCTCTCTAGTTCCCTAACTACTCTGGTACGTTAAGCTTCGTACCGGGGACAAACATACAGGACATGGTCAACAGTGTCGTCAACCCTACATTCCGGACAGAGTCCAAAGTCTGCCAATCGTAATCTAACCAAGCTATGCCGGAAGGCACCATGTGCTGACAGAAACTGTGTGATATACCGATTGGGGGAAAGCCATCTAATCGCTGTCAACTGTCGCACATCGTGGAAGATACATGCGTGTATCGACCAGTAGAAGAATCGTTTCACCTAGTTTGCCAAGACTCAAAATCTTGGTCTTCTATTTCTCACATACGCCCTGAAGTAAGAAGGCCATCCTTCTTAGAAGTATACCGCTTGCTACGCACTATAGCCAGGATTTCAATTGGTTTCGTGCCGGCGATAACAGAGACAGCCTCTCTCGAGACCGTTCTTAACCCCCGACAACAGCTAAAAGAAGAAGACGATGGGCACGCAATAAAATATCCCTATAACCTTGTAATCTCATACGATGTGCCCAGATGGGCGAAGCGTACAACATTATGGCCTCGCAGACACCTTTGTAAAGTATACGCATGGTACGGAAATTCAACCTCTAATCGGGGTGAATGACTCTACAAACGCCAAAGAAATCATCTATCGCTTCCTTTGAGACAAACTGAAGGTGCTTCCTGAAGAGAAGTCTCTCATCAAGGATGACACCCAGATATTTCTGAACCGGGACATACCTAATTGAGTGGCCGTTCATCACAACTCGCGGGGGGGAAGCCGGATGAAGACCACCCCGCAAAAGCATCATAGTGGTTTTCTCCGTACCAAAAACCATCTTATGCTCAACCGACTTCACAACCGAAAAACCTGACATGCCCGAGTAGCTGGAGTTTCTATCTCCAACCGCTAGTTTCCTTCTACCAGCAGAAGCCCGTCATCCGCATAAGCGACGACACGACAACCGCTGGGCAACCTCAACCGCATCAGAGAATCGAA
>JAAAKQ030119712.1:0-13815 GCA_010016005.3 Zanna intricata | reverse complement strand
GCCTGACCGGGATTCGAACCCGGGACCTCCGGAATGAAAGACCGAGACGCTACCACTCGGCCACGGAGGCCGGCAAACTTAAAAAAAAAAAAAAAAAAAATGGAAATATGGAAATGGTGATCCATGCCTCCATTATATAGAAAGGCCATATTATTTTTATTCATACAATTTTAAATAATTTCCAATAATAATATTTAAATATAACTGTAAATTAAATAAATACATTAATGGTAAAAGATAATAAAATTATAAAATCTATATGTTGTAAAAAGATTACAACAAAGAAAATGGAGGTAATATTGGAGTAATAATAAAATTAAAAATTAATAACTTTATTGGTAATAAAAAAATGGAGAGACACTTTTTATATATTGCACAAAAATAATAACAAATTAAGATTATTACTAATGGATATCTAGAAAATAGAGCTGGACTCTGAGGCTAAAAGTACCACATACGATTCTCATACATTAGTAATCTCTAAATTCCTCTAGCAAGTTATGACCATACACAGTACTAACATTTTTCTTTTACATTTCTGAATAAATAGTTTTACTGATGATCCAGGATGTGTTGTAGAAGGTAAATAATGCACAACAATGTGTTTTCTGTGCAAAACATTCTGTAGCCTCTGAAGATCAAAACCAGAAAATGTGTAGCAGTCAACCTGTTAAAAACTTTTGTTTATTGGTGATAAAGTTCTTTATCTGACAGCAACTTCAACCATTAAATTTATTACATAGCCATTGCATAAGAGAAGGCATTACTGAGTTAAATCTCTCTAGCAGATATAAAAAATATGCTGGCTCTTCACATCCCAATATCCTGAATATAAATGAGTCACATCTAAACACAATTATATGAGTTTAGGTCTGACTACAAAAGAAGAGTTCAAGAATAAGGAAAAGAGTGGATAGTAAAAAGAATGATCTATGTTCAGAATTTTCTGAACATTTAAGAGGATATACAAATTTTTAACTGTTGCTGGTACTGTTAATTGCAATGATTTGAGATAAAAAGTACAGTAAATCCTCAATTTTATTGATCATAAAAGGGAAGAGTAACAATGTACAAATAGACTATAAAATCAAGGAAAAAAATGTTTATGGTACTTTGTTAAATAAATCAGTCAGTACATAACTTTAATAAAAATAGATATTTCACTATAAAAGTTAACACTAAAATTTAAGAATATTTTATTATCTTCATACAAATCAGTTTTTTCCAGTCTTGTTTAAAATCAAATACTGCAGAAATTAAAAAAATTATAAAAAACAAACAAATATTATTCTTAAAGATGGGTTGGTTTTACTGGTGACCTTTAGATTGGAGCGCAGTATCTCTGCTTTTTGTTCAGAAAGTTCTGGTAAACTTGTTTTTTTTTTTTTTCACATTCAATATAATATTCATTCCATTTCTAATAAAACACTTATATGGTCATTTAATCATAAATAAAAAGTAAAATAAAATTACATGTATAATAATACTGATTTTAATAGACAAAATATAATTTAATACTAGTAATTAAAGAATAGAATTTTAATCAGTTCATGGTCTAGTAAGGTTATTTTTAGTCAATCATTTACTTAAGTAAAAACTAAAAAATTAAGTTATTACAGTGGTATAGATTATCATGCTAATTTCTTGTTCAGCTTATTTCAGAATTGATTTCTATGAATAATATTTCATTATTCGTTTCATTTATTGATTATAATTTCGTACTCTTTGTGATTTTAAATTTTATTTTTATTTGCACTCGTCCAGGGTTGTAAGAGTAAAATAAAGAAATAATTTCTATCAATTATTTATCCAATCAAAGAGGGAGAATATTTTCATAAATTAATTTTAGAGTTTATTTTATTAACAGATAAAATTACATCAGCTGATTATACTGTTTATTTATATTAACTCGATGTTGATTGATTTTAAGTTATTATGTTAACTGATTATATTATATGTTCATGTTATTTGTATTTAAATAATTTTTTAAAAAACAAAATACATTATTCTTAACAATTTGTTGTAATACAAATAACAAGAAAAATAATTTATATTTATGTCAGTTATTTAATATTTATTTTATCAATCATTAATAATAATATGTATCTATTAGAAAAAATTCTTTATGAAAATTATAATGAGGTAGTTAGATCAAACTAATATTTGGGAAAGTATTAAAAACATATATGTAAACACATAATGTTTTTTGGACTTTTAATAAAACTATTAACATGTACTTCAAAAAATATATTTTACTTTAGATAGTAGTAAATTAAAATACAAAACTGTTCTTATTTATTACATGTAAGTTAAAGTAAGTCTGATAAATTCTAACAATATTTTAGGCTAAATTTTTTTTTTGGAAAAATTGATTTAGTCACCAGAGGAAATGGTCTCAGGTGACTCGGCAATTACAGCAGTATATGAAGAAAAATTATTCTATTTTAACAGATCTAGAATTCTTTGAAATACAACTTCTATGTTAATACAATTCCAAGAGAAATGATGAACCAGTCCTTGGGATGTTGTCACTTTCACTTAAGAATTGTTTTTTTTTTTTGCCATATTTCTATCATTTTGTCTAAGTGTAAAATCCACTATTTTCTATATGTAGGTAGGACCAACTAATTTGCTTTCAAATTTGCAATCATTTTTTCCATATTGTATAATGAGGTTTCCATATTGTTTTAAAATGTTAATTGTATTATTTATATGTATATTTTTTTTATCCTGTTGTCTTTAATTTTGATCTTTCAAGAAGGAACTGGATTAATAAACCTGTTGTTTTCAGATATATTAATTGAAATATACTTTTACTAATCTGCCGGCCTCCGTGGCGCGAGTGGTAGCATCTTACCTTTCATCCGGAGGTCCCGGGTTCAAATCCCGGTCAGACATGGCATTTTTCACACACGCTATAATTCATTTATCTCATCCTCTGAAGATATACCTTAACGGTGGTTCTGGAGGTTAAAAAAAAAAAGAAAAAAGAAAACTAATGTAAAATCACTGATCACTCTTATGTTTCCTGGGTGAAGACACCACTATGATACAAATGGATTTACAATCCATACATATGGATTGTATATGATACAAATGGATTGTAAATCCATTTGTTATCATATATGTAATATAGATAATATAATTTGTAAATATAGATTGATGACTTCAGAAGGAGAGCATGATGTTTCTAAAAAAAATCCTCTACAAAACCCATAAAGAAAATAAAATGAGGTTTCTTAAAAGTCCTCTAGATGGGATTGTTTATTGTGTTATAGTTCCTGTAATATTTAGTTGCTTCATAGTTTCTCAGTACTCGCTCTTTTCTTCTTAGATTCGGTTTATGTATGAGATAAAAAGTATAGTAAATCCTCAATTTTATTGATTATAAAAGGGAAGAGTCAGTACTTACAAATCTATAAAATCAAGGAAAAAAATGTTTAGGATACTTTGTTAAATAAATGAGTCAGTTCGTAACTTTAATAAAAACTAATTTAAAGAGAAAGTTAAGAATATGTAACTATCTTCATATAAATCAATTTTTGCTAATCATGTAATAATCTTGTAATAACATTTTAATCTGAATGAGATTTATATTATTTAAAGTTCTGCTTCAATGAAAAGTAATTAGATATGTAAAATCAGAAAAAACTGCTTTGACATCTTATCGTCATTCGTGTTACAAAGCTCTGCTTTGGGATGTCTACCAAAATACCCATTTCCTCTTTAAAGCTATCTTGTATTTTCTCTTTTGAATTTTTAACAATTTCCTTTTCTTCTTGAGTTTTAGCCTGCCACTTTTTGTTAGGAATTTTATTTACAAACTTATTTTACATAAATATGATTTTTTTCTTCTTTCTTCCTATTAGAGCATTCTTTCATGAATTCGAACAGTGATATTCTAGTAATTTCTTACTCCATTTCAAAAAATTTGAAAATAAAACAAACACAATAAACTAATCTTAGAAAAAAGAAATTAGAAAACAAGTGATTAATGATGACTTCAAACTGTTAATAATTACTCTAATTACTTTTTTTCAAGAATGTGCTCAGCAGACTGGCAAAAGGTCACGCCCTAAGAATAGGTTGCTGCTATCCCTGCGGCTTCTTTTAAACCAAAGTACATGATAATTTAAATGGCACCAGCAAAAGCCAATTTAGTGAGACAGATTATTAATAAAAAGATGAATAGTCATTAATAATGATTATTAATAAAAAGATAATAAGTGGAGCCCAAAGACATCAAAGATGAAAACAAACATTGTTGAACAAAAGAGTTCATCTCCGTGAAGGTGCTAACCTCTACCCAGTTCGATGGTGAAAGACAGTGAATGCAAAATAAACAAGAAACCTGAAGCCAAAGCAGAAATTCCAAAAATTCCCATGCAGGAAACTGAGAAAATAGAAATAAAAATATTAGAAAAAGAAAAATTAGGAAAACAAAAATGGAGCCCTCAAAAGTGCAGAGGCCTTTCAGAAAACCATTTAAGAAGGTGAAGATTTTAGCCACCCGCACAAGCAGTAGTAGGGAGTGCATCGAGTCTTGTAACGAGACTTCTAGACTTGATGCACTTGAAGTGGTAGTGGTAGCAAAGCGTCCTCCATGATTTACTGTGGAGGATCAGATCCATCTCTGAAGCTTCAGATACCTTAGAATTTGACATCAAGGTCTTTAGAAAGACGGAAAAGAGAAGCAAAAAAGGATAACGTTAAGGATAAACCGAGGCAATAATGTAACAGATTGTTTTTGCTTTTTTTTTTTTTTGCAGAATTTTAATAAAAGGTGTATCTTTCAATTTCTGTATAACATGAAATATTTTTATAGTTTTTAAACATCTTTTATTACAAGTAATTTGTCTATTATTAAGTGGCAAGAAGTCTTTGCACCCTTAATAGTTTTTTAATGTGTCTTTCAATTTTTATATAATAGTGAAGTATTTTTTGATAGGTTTTGACAAAATTTGGTAAGAAATAGTTAAAATATTTTTAAATAGCAAGGGTCATTACACCCTTCTTATGTTGTGTTTTCAAGGTTCCAATAACCTTTGACAAATCAATTTTTAGATGTTCTTTTTGGCAAGACTAGTCTCTGGCTACTATTTTTACAATGGAGCAAAAGAATTTTTTCTTTTTTTTTATATAGAATGACCACAGTAGTTTATGCCTTTTAAACCAAAAAAAAAAAAACTATTAATTATACACAAAAATCTAAATAAAGAATAAAGGACACATAATACAGAAATTGATAAAAGTAAACATATCTAAAAATGTCATATGTTATGAAAAATTATGAAAATTTTCATCATTAGATGTAAATTTTCATGAAATGGTCTACAAGCATCTACAAAAGAATGCTTGCCAGTGAAAACTACTGCTGATGATTTGACTGATAGCCTGGCTACCTTATTCACAGGAGACTTCTCATGAAAATTCAGTCATATGAAAAACTAACTCAAAAAATAGTACAAATTTTGGTTATTTTTATTTCAAAAAACCTTCTTCGGAAAAAAACACAAATTATTTCAAAAGAAACACATTAAAATCTTCATATTTGTCCAAAGGTTACACAGAAACAAAGAAATATAATTTCAGGTTAAAATACATGCACATGCTCCAACAGGAGAAATACAAAAATTAAAAGATACATAAATCATATACTTTAATAATATTTTCTGTAAAGATTTTGAAGAGTATTTTGTTGTTACAGTAATGATGGTTAATATAGGACAACTGGTCCCAGTACAAAAGGCTGATTCTGGTCAATTCCCATTTATGGTAATATTTGTTTATTTTTTTATCAGATTATGACTGATTAATAGTATTGTTTATAAATTTAAATAGAGATTGTTGGGTAAATATGGCTATCTAGCTTGTATACTAATTATTATAACAGATATTATAGTTTTTTACTGAAAGAATTGATTACACCCTTCAACTTTGTTAATTAAGCTTTCTAGCTATTCACTTGTAATTATCTAATCATTATGTATTCAAATGATAGGTAATGACAATACTAATGAGACCCAAACATCTTCGCATGCTGTTAACTGCATTCATATACATATAAAATCAGTTAATAATTTGGTCACACATCACAAGTGCGAGTGCAGTAATAATATAAATAGCTCTGACAAAAATATAGCAGCAACTGAGAAGTATATAAAAATTAAAAAAAAAACTTAATTGATATATGGAATTTTGATAGAACATTGCTTAATATACTGCCAATTTCAAGTGTTAATTTAAAATTTCTCAACTGAATGTTATATAACAAATACAAGTAAAGAGAACATAATGCTGTTGTGTGGCAGTTATCCAAGGAGCATACTGGAGTAATACCACATGATATGAGGAATGAATCAGTGTGATACAAATACAAATAACTCCTGCATAGTAACTGTCTTGCACTGATGACAATGTGGATTGAAATTGTTGAGAACAGATACAGACAATCCTTTAATATAAGACATGTCTAAAATTATAGGATAACAGTTAAAACATCTGTTAAAAAAACATCAGTTATAAAGTCATTATAAAGTCTAAATGCCATGATAAGTTCTACTCAATACATACACCTTGAGTATAACATTAAACAATAAAAATCAGGTTAATGAGATGATGCAAACAACAAAAGAATTGCAATTAAATCTTGTTGATCAAACCCATCACTATATTTGAGTATAGCTTGCAGAGGAGTTTGTTAAACTCCAGCCTAAACATGAAGGGAATAGTACTGATTTTGTTATATAAATTAATCAAAATTGACAAATAAAGAAACTGAAATTTCCATGGAGATGTATTATTAATGGACAGTGAATGTAATAGGTAGTTTGAAGCTAAGCACATAAACTATATTTTTGACTACCATTCATAAAGAGCTGTTCATTTTCAATAATATATTTATTTTTATTAATACTTTGATTAATAGTATCAAAAAATTATTTCTTTTAATATTACTGTCGACTTTAGTAGCCTTTAGTATTAAGTCATGTATTTAAAATCCTAGAACACTGTCAACAGAACTATTTTTTTCAGAGTAATGTTTTGGAGTTTTTAAATTGTGGCTAACCAAATAATTCAGTAATCATGCTCTGCTGTTTCCCTTCTGGGTCGTAATGATACACCCGAATTTCATCTTCCCTAGTCACAATCTCATCCTCTGAAGATATAACTTAAGTGGTTCTGAGGAAAAAAAAAACAACAATGTTTCAGAAGTTGTTCATAACTATCTTTTCTTTACTGTTTATTCTTTTCTGCGATTGTTGAATTTGTTTAGCATCTACCGCAAACAGAATTTGCCTCTAATACAAAAATGTGTTCTGATTGTTCTTCCAATAACCCTATCTGGGTGGCCATGCGTTGTTGTCTGATATGACAGTCATTTTGAATTGATTCATTCATCTTTTGGTGCTTCTCAACAGTCACAGAAAGCGGTCGACCACACTTCTTGTAAAGACTTAATTATTAACAAAATATTACCTTAGGCTTCAATTCTCAAGAGAAGAGGGGTTTTAATTTTGATGTATGTGCGGCGCTTGAATTTTGCTATGTGACCCGAATTTATTTCTACCTCGTCCTCGAACTGTATTAACGCTCTTAACCCAAACAACTTACATGGTCAGCTTTATGACACTTTATGCTACGCACTTGTAGTTCGTCCGCGCATGCACACAAAGCATAACGTTTGAGAAAGGTGAAGAAAATTTTAAAACCTAATCGATTGAATGAGAAATAAGATTCATTTTCAATGAAGCTATACACTACTTGGGCTATAAACAATGCTTTTTCATTAATTTATATCAACTTTAATCTGTAGAGTATTTCTGCTGCTTATTAATAATTAATTTTAATTTTAGAATTTATCAAATATTGTACTAAAAGAAGATTTTGTCTTTTACCATAGGCATCCATAAGATTGAGGAAAAGTCACCACCTATGCGATCGATGTATAATTTCAAAAAAGCTTGTTATTACAACAGCAGAATGTATCTGGACACAACTGATTGAGTCAGTTTCAATCTAAAAATATGTATACAAGTATGCTTATTGCACGTACTCAAACATGTGTTAAATGCATTATAATAGATTTATTAGGGATCCCACTAAATAAATATTAAAATATTAGGATTTTTAGAGAAAGTATAAAATAAGTAGGAGAAACAGATAGGATGTTATTGGGAGAAAAATCATAACATCATTTATATCATAATAATTTTAATTATTACTACCCACTCAACTAGAAAGAGGGAGTGCCTTGACCGCCATACATTTGTTCAACTGAAGTATTAAAAATGGCAATTAAATACTAATTTCAATTATGTGCTATTATGTGCTGAACATAAACGGAACAAAAAATGTTCTACTCAGAAGAATTATAGTGGAACAGAAGAATTATACAGAATCTACGGCCTCCCATATGTCTCTGTTATCTGTATCCATTTCCACCTGATAATTTTAAGATCCAAATCATTCTGAGAGACTATTGAATTATTATAATAATGCATTTTACAGCATACAGCAAACACTACTATGCCTAATTCTCATCCTAGTCAAGGACTTTCCAGCAGGTATTTTTTATTCATTCAGGTGTGTTGAACAGTTCAATATATTACTCATCGAATAGCCCATCTAGCTATTCCTGATGTGACCTATATAGGTCATGGTTATGGAAGAATTTTTTTATATAGGTTTTCTTTCCCTAACTTCTAATGAAATGGTAACACTGCTAGTTTTGATCCATTGTGAGTATTACATTTCTCATGTATCACCTTATCTGGTGACTATTCCTCACTACCTGATGAGGCACTTGGAATGGAAGACTAGCAATCCTGCAAGGGTTTATAATGTGTTATTTAGGGAAAAGAAAACAAATAACACAACATAGTATCCATAGTATGGATGAAATGAGAGAAAGACAATAGCTATTGATTATTTCAGAAGAAGATATCAGGAGAGAACTGATGTAGTCATTGTAATTCAGATGTTACTTTTGATAGATTCCACTGCAAAAATAAAAAGAAAAAATTAGAGGTAAGTGAGAATTGAAAATCAAATAAACCTGAATTTCTTCATCCAAGTTTAATGTGTGTAAATAATACATATTCAAATACCTTTTTTTCAATTGCACGTTTTTGACGTGACAACGTCTAATAAATCGGTGAGAGCTGGGAGGCATTCGCCAAAATCATCCGTTACCCGAAGCCATAACGCGGACTTCGGGAATCGGGCCTCTGTTGATCGGAGTGCGCTCGAACGCGCTCGTAGCTGGCTCTCGCATTCGAACGCTCGGTTACTGTCCCATGTCTTCGTTTCGGTTCATAACATTCCCGGCTGTTACGCGTTTTACGTACTGTTTAACGCGTGTAAATCATTATTCAGGTATAAAATAATACATTATGTATCTTGAGGTAAAACGTTGTCACGTTCAAATCTCGCCACGCATCGTAGGTGCACGCACCCAATTAATTAACCTCTGAAACTACCTCTTTTATACACTCGAACACTTTTTATAGAGTAAATTTATTTATTTCACATTATTATTATATTATTTTAATTAATAATATTTTTATGTATTAATTATACAAATTCTGACACAGTCTGGTCAAGGTCTTACCTAAAAGTTTCCTTCATTCATTCAATCATGTTGGGGCAGTTTGATTTGTTATTAATTTACCAAGATGAATAAGATTCAGTATGATGAAATTAAGATTTCCTGACATGACCTATAGAGTATATTATTATGTAATGATTAAAATATTTATTTCCTGCAGTACCTGATAATAAATCTTGATTGATTTAAGGTCTAATAATCTTAAACTGTTGCCTGTTATGATCTAACAATTGTATATTAAGAAATTATGTAATTTTATCCTGAGATACTCTTTTATTAATACTTATTTACGACATTGGTTATCTTCGCAAAAAGAAACTGACTAAATGTTATTTTGTTATTGTTAGCAATAATATTATTTACATTTTTTGAGGACCATAAATTCCCAACCAAAATAAATTTAAAGCTATCAACTTCTTTTCAAGTAAAAGCTTCAGATGCAGTGAAACTCAGTAAATACATCATATAGAGGAAAAAATACATGGTATACATAAGAAAACATCATACATGGTATCTCAATGATATACTTAACTGCAGGCCATTTTCATTAAAAAAAAATCTCCATCAATTCATTATTCCCCAAAAATATCTAAGTTGTCGCTCTAATTCACCAATTGCATGCTGATTAAATTGAGCTGCATAACATCTGCCATGTTATTCTGGAAAATTACTGGTCTAGTCAGTAAACCAATGAATTTATTTAAGATCCAAGAATTGCAGCCTAACAATAAAAAGGAATTTACGATATGATGACTGTTTAATCTATAACTTGTGATAGAAAAATTTTATAAACTAATTTTATGGTTTCAACTTACTGATTATACTTTTTTATTTTTCCAAATGAGTTACATTAGAATAAAAATTATATTCAACTTTTTACTTAAATAAAGGGTCAATTTTAACGAAAAATGTAGAAATTAGATTTTTATTAGCGAAAACCATCACTAACATTTTTAATTAGTTTTCTTTCAATAAGAAAAAAATCTAATTAATGAATAAGAACACAAGTAATTTCATAAGATTAACAATTATTTTCAATTATAACATTGAAGAAAAGATTAACAATTATTTTCAATTATAACATTGAAGAAATGATTAACTTTTAAGTTCTGTATAAATACCAGGAAAGTTCATAAGATTGTTACCAGATTCTTTTGAAAGTTTAATTAAATAAGCTTGCATAGGATTAACACACCCTTAAATCTACACAATATTTTATGGCAATACCTGTAACATTTTCATTTTTTTTCTTAATACCTACATAAGAATATTTTAAAGGCATAAAAATATGTTAAAAATTATGTTTTTTAGCAATCAGTAAAATTATAAATATTCACACTTTTATTTTATTTTTTAGAGGTTAGAAAGAATTGAGATGAAATGCTGCCAGTTTCTTCATAACACCCCTAATACTTATTAAAAGCACCTAAACTAAAATTATATACCTCCACAATATCTCTTTGTGTCACAGAATAATGTTCAATAAGAATTATTATTTTACTTCTTTTCCTACAAGTGATATATAATCTGAAAATAAATAAAAACATAATACTGGTCCAAAAAGTGATCTCAAATGTAAAATTACAGATACTACATCTTCAAAACACATGACAATACACTAAAAAAAACAGCTGTAAGTTTTGGAGGGAATATATCAAATGATCGCCGGCCTCTGTGGCATGAGTGGTAGCATCTCGTCCTTTCATCTGGAGGTCCCGGGTTCAAATCCTGGTCAAGCATGGCATTTTCACATACTATAAATCATTTATCTCCATCCTCTGAAGTAATACCTAACAGTGGTACCAGAGGTTAAAAAAAAAAATCAGATAATCAAATGGATTTCAGTTGGGATACTGAAAGAAATTAAATTATTGTAAAATCACTGCTACTTAACATTAATTTGTACATTAGCTACATGATATTCCAAAATATTTTGTATAAAAAATAATAAAATTTAAAACCTTTTTTATTTTTTTACAGTGCAAGAAATTTAATCTCTCCACATGTCATAGTTGGTAGTAATTTACTAAAAGTAAATAAAGTGAAACGTCGCATAAAATCAATAAATATCCATCCACAATTTAATATTTCAATAACTCCTTATGAATTTAATGTTGCTTTAATTCAGGTATACAATTTTTGTTTGATTAATTTAACATATCTGTAGGATATATAATAATCGCTCTATAAAGTTTCAATTGTAGCAATAAATTCTTCTACTTATCTTCAATAAAAAAAAAAAAAACCAGAGTCCACTTTTATTAAGATTGGGTAGCAGTTTGAAATGAATGTATGTACACAATACAAAGTACATTTAGGTACTTGTAAAATATTAAAGAGAAAAACACGTTTTAAAAAATTATAGTAATATACTATAAAGTTACATTTTTTCTTCATAATCCCACTTTCAAAGCCAAATTATCACCAAAGTATGACCAATATATACAAACATTTGTATGCAACCTTTGTCAGGAAACAACTGTACTAAAGGACTTAAACATCTAGTACAAATCAACCAGCTACCTGCTTATAAATATAATATAAAATCGCAAACACACACCTCATGGCAAAAATCATGCTCACACAGAAAAAACCAATAATTACATAAAATTGTCAAAATTTTCAGTAAAGAAGGTTTCTCTTCAATCTCAAAATAATATATATAATATACTAGAAGGTCTGTAATTAGTTAGCAACTCAGAAGTATTTAAAAGCTGTATTGATTGCAATAATGCACATTAGAATGGGCATACTTATCCAACTTTGGATGCAACACCCAACTTTGTAACACCCAAAAACAGAATAAAATTTTGTAAATAACTCTCACATAGGTCATTTCTATAATATGAACATTTTACTTACAGTATACATAAACAACAAAGTTCTGGAACAATATAAAATATGCAGTTTTAAATACATCAAAACCAATTGCACAAAACAAATGTATAATATATAGTTTCTATTTAAATAGTTTCCATTCTTTTTAAGACAGGTGATATTAACAACAGCAATACAACTGCTCTGAAAAACATGATGTTTAATAACCTTAAAAGACCTTCGAAAATACCTTTCTGTTAATCTGAAAGGGAGCAACTTTAATTTTTAATAATAAAAAGTTTTATTCCTTTTCATTTTATTGATAAACATATTTATTTTTAATGCACAAGTTTGATTTATACAAGTATTATAAAAACTTAAATTTATTTGTCTAATTTGACTTAATGCAGATTAAAATCAGATTTTTTTGGTAATCCCAAATTGACATTCACAGAAAGATACAAATAGTCTAATTGCTTTATCTACCTTTCTCCAATTAACAACAGCAATCAAGACAAAAACTGGTAAATAACTTTTGGTAAATTACATCATACTAGTCTGAAATAGTACGTACAACAAAATTTTATTTTACTAACAACAGAGAATAGTTTTCTTTATTTTTAAATTTTAAATAAACTAATCTATGACTGAACATAAAAGCTAATTTACGAGTATGTAATACACTAAAAACGCTACTATTTTTAAGAGAAACATTGTCATTTTGCAACAAACTACCACAATTTATCTTCTGTTAAAAATTTGGTACTTACGTATTTGCTCGTCAAGCCATAAACTGCAAACTTTTGGGTTACCTTAATATCACCCGGTATAACCATTACATCACCATTTATATTTATTTTATAAATATAATTTAACCAAACTTAACCTACGCTCGCTAACCTTGACTAATTAACACAGTAATGTTTTGAGTATTTAAATAATAATTTCAGTAATCCACTGGGATAGTCTAGTGGTTAACGCGACATCGCAAATCAGCTGATTTTGAAGTCTAGAGTTCTAAGGTTCAAATCCTAATAAACGTAGAAATTTTTCGCTAACCTCGACTAAATAACAGTAATATTTTGGTGATTTAAATAATTATTGCATTTATTTATTTATCTTTTATCTGTTTAGCCTCCGAAACTACCGTAAGGTAGTTTCGGAGGCTAAACATTTATGAACACATTTATGTGTTCATAAATGTGAATGAAGTGTAGCCTTGTACAATCTCAGGTCAACCACTCCTAAGAAGTGTGGTTAATTGAAACTCAACCACCAAAGAACACCGGTATCCACGATCTTATTCACATCCGTGAATAATAAATTTTTATACGGATGCGAATACTAGATCGTGGATACCGGTGTTCTTTGGTGGTTGGGTTTCAATT
>JAAAKQ030119690.1:3041-13815 GCA_010016005.3 Zanna intricata | reverse complement strand
GTGTGTGTGTGTGTGTGTGTGTGTGTGTGTGTGTGGATGCGGAGTAGAGGATGTTGAGAGGTCATGATGCTATTGCATTCATCGACCAACTATACTATCTTGTCTTAACAAAAGACATCTGATTCAGTTCTCTGGTGGGGGGATAAATGCATGTTACTCTCCATTAAATTACAGGTTACAGTGTTACATGTTTGCACTGGCTAGCGAGACCCGCCCCCAGGGGATTGATTCTTAGTGGAATCCCTCCGACCATCCGCTGTGGTCGCTAGTTGTTCTTCCACCTTTCTTCTTATGAGATCGTTTTCATAAATACATATATATATATGCACGTGCACACACACGCGCATACCCACTCACACACACATATCACCGGTAGCATTGGCGATATGATTTTACTAATATCACATTCCGAATTCTAAACATTCCCATTTTAAGATTACGGAAGTTTTACGTAATGGTGCTTCTTTGCATCTTACGAATGCAATAAAGGCAATATTGTTAAGACTCAGGCACTTCCTCCTTTTTTATTGAAAGGAAGAATTTTGAATTTTATTAAAAGGAAGATTTTTAAATGTTAAAAATAAAAATTTTCAACTTTTTTCTTACGCTTTGTAAATTTTCACTTTTTTTTTTACTCTATAAATTCTCACTTTTGTTGTTACACTTATTGTAAGATTTTTTTCTCTATTGTTAGTCAGTCTTATTCCATCCTTCAAAGACTCAACACATGTTTATTAGGAATGTATAATTAATTAATACAATAATGTTTTATATATATGAACTACAAGTACAAAGATAATAATAAAAATAATTTATATTATAAACGAAATAAAGACTTTCTTTTATTTGAATGAATCAACGAATACTAAAATATGTAAATATTAAACCTAACCGAGGTATTTATCCAAGGCGGTATATTATTCGCCATTTTTGGTCCTCCGGCCGCAGATAAAATCTGCAACTTTGAAGAATCATCAGTTTTGGTCTTCCAGAACTACGGATAAAATCTGAAATTTTGAAGAATCATCATCTTGAATTATCAAGATGATGATTCAAGAGGAAGATGAATCATCATCTTCCAGAATTTGTTGAACATTAAGATTTTCAAAAATCTTAATGTTCAACAAATTACTACATTAATAGAGCACGCAACAATTTGAACTACAACATCGCTTACGTAATATCTTTTTTAATTTATTATTACATTTACATTTTCTCAATTTCTCATTTTATTATTCACATTTTCTCATTATTTATGTAATATCATTTGATTCATAATGATTTAATTTACTTTGTTAATTTAGGTTATTACTATTATTATTATTACAGAAAAGTAACAATTAGTTAGACAAAGAAGATTAGTAAAGGCTGGTTATCCATCCAATAGGATGGATAACTAGGATGTATTTACTCTCAATGATGATCCTTCACAAGATGATATTCCTACCTTACCAATTAAAATCTTCTTGAATTGTGAAGTAAATATGACACCGCTCAATCAGAAATTGAATCGGAATGTTTTGATGAAGTTTTAGCTTCGGATCGTATACAAGTCGAAGAAGACTTGTGTTCGGCAGTGTATCACACGCAGCCATAAACGATGCGATGGAAATACGCGGTATCAGTACCTATTTAAGAGCCATCGTAAACGATTTTCTGTTTAACAGGAAAATTATAATTGGTACTGAGGAAGGAGAAACACACTTTCAGATAGAGGGAGGGGTACCTCAGGGCTCGCCTATGAGCCCCCTTCTCTGGAATGTGGTATTGGATGAAACACTAGGAACGAGACTACCAAATACTGCCAAAATAGTGGCATACGCGGATGATTGGCTATGTTAGTAAGAGGTCACACGGAAACGGAAGTAGAAAATGTGGCCAATCATGTAGTTCGAAAGATTGGAGACAAGTTTAGAAGAAAAGGTCTACAGCCGGCGAAAATCCAGGTCCTGGTAATGTCAGGATGACGTAAAATAAAACCTATTATTTTTTGGGTGGATGGTGTGACTGTGGCCTTGCAACCCAGAGCGAAATATCTTGGAATATGGTTGGAGAGGTCAAGCCTATTCACCCAATACATAGACTACGCCTCAAAGAAGGCCGAAGAGACTATGAATACATTAAGCAAGATAATTGCCCCTAATGGAGGAACATTGCCTCCAAAAGACGGATGATGATGGCGGGAACCATGGCCATATTGCTATACGCGATGCCTACTTGGGATTCCGCGCTGAAAAGCAAGAGGAATATAAGGAAAATGCAATCAATACAAAGACGAGGTACCGGCCGGGGTGATTGCAGGCTACCCCCCCCCTCAATAGAATTGATAGCGCGTCAGAGAGTCCGAATCTGGCAGGGAACACCAAAGGGGGACGCCTCGACAAAATTACTCGAGAAATGGCAGGAGGTCTGGACAGAGGCTAGAGTGGCTAGATGGACAAGACGTTTAATACCTAGAATGAACCCCTGGCTGAGGAGGGAGCACGGAGAGGTGGAATACTAGCTCTCTCATTTCCTCTCCGGTCACGGGGCTTTCAATGAGTATCTCCACGATTTAAACGTCGTGATTGGAATAATTGTACATACTGTGGAGAGGTGGAAACGGTGGAATACGTGATACTACAGTGCCCCTGCTGGGAAGAAGTATGAGCTGCCATGAGGCTACTGAGGAAACTCCAGAAGAAATAATCACAACAATGATGAGTAGTGTAGCGGGATGGGATAAAATACGTCAATGGGTCACGGAAATAATCAGAAAGAAAGAGGAAGTTATGTGGTACGAACGGCGATGAGGTTGATCGGGATGAGGGGGACAGCCTCCTGTGGAGTTGCAGTTCGTCCCTGCTCGCGGGGATGGGCTGTGACGTTGAAGCACGGGTGTGACGTTGAAGCACGGGGACTCCCCAAACTCTGAAACCCGGAAGACGGGTAGATAAACTTACACTTACACGGAGGAGCCGGGGGGAAGGGATAGCCTTCTGCTGAGTCGTCGTGCGTTCCAATTTTAGGATGGGCGACTACGATGACACACGGGGACTCCCGATCCCTCGGCCCGAATACGTACATGCACACATTTACACAGACAAAAACAATTTGTTTAAAGCTTGTAGATTTGTGTGTGTTTGGTGGTGTGGATGTGATAAAATTTATGTTCACAGATATCGATATGTAGCTGGAAGATGATATCAACAAAATGACGAAGAAGAAGAAGATAAGTCTGACATATCCCCCCGAGACTGTGTTATGCTTAATTTCAGGTCCGGTCTCGGGGCGGAGAAGAGTGGTGAGGGAGGTATAAACGGTAGGGGACAGGTTAATTTACACCTTTAAATAACATCTTGCGGTGCCTGTTAGCCTGTTAGCTAGCCCAGGACAGTAATGCCCTGGGTCCGAGCCCGACACATCCCACGATGACCCCGTGGGGCGTACGTAAACGGTATTCCTTTGTAACCCACCGACAAAAAAATATCGTGGTAGGCTGGTAAATTTTTCCACGTATAAATTTGTCTGAAAATTGGGACTTATTAAAAATGATCTCCCCATTTCAGATATATATTCTTAAATAACTCATTATCTCAATCCAAATTTCATTTTTATAATCTTAAAAACAATCAAACTATTTTTAATCACAAACTTGCATCACTTGATCCATTTCTTGAAAATTTAGGCTTACTTCGTGTAGGCGGTGGCTTGTATCATTCTGTATTACATTACCACGTTAAACATCCTCTTATTTTACATCCAAATGCAAATATTACAAATTGATTATTAATGCTGAGTATTTGCGTCTTTTGCACACGGGTGTTCAATTAACACATCATTCTTTACGTCAGAAATATTGGATTATTAATGATAACATAATTATTTCTTTATCATTCCTAAATGTATGATACGCTTCCGATATAATGCAAAAAGCAAAATATAACAGCCTCTTGAGTTACTATTTTCCAAAGACATTCTTTCCCGACGAATCTCTTCGTAGTCTACGGTAGTCCAATTATTATTCGTTATGTCGGACAGACGTCTAAGACCTTAAGTAAAACTAATATAGCAATTTTATTTTATATCTTATATAGCTATCCATTTAGAATTAGTTTCTAATCTTCACAATCGTTTATTTCAGTATTTAAAAGATTTATATCACGTAGGGATATTCCCACTCAAATCTTTTCTTATAACGGTTCCAATTTTCGTCGCGTCAAAAATATAGTTTATAATTTGTATCAATTTTTAAATTCATGAAAACCAAAATCAGGTATTCAAGCACTCACAACTACACAAAGTATAACCTGGTCATTTATTCCTCCCTCTTCACGCCATTTTGAGGGTTTACGGGAAAGAGTAATCAAAAGCGTTAAATTTCATGTGTCGTGTAACTGGAAAAACCACCCTTAATTTTGAGTAATTATATACACTTTCAACACAAATTGAAGCCTGTCTCACTTTCCGTCCTATCATAACTATTTCAACAGATCATAGAGATCCAAAACTCTTTCTCCAGGATACTTTCTCATAGGATGTCCACTCACTTCCTTGCCTGAACCTAATTACCAAAAAATTAAAATTAATCGCTTAGGCCGTTGATAATTACTCCAAAAATTTATACAATCTATCTGGAGAGGAAACTTTTGAAATGTGGTGTTGCAGGAGAATGTTAAAAATCAAATGGGTGGATAAAGTGCAAATGAAGAGGTGTTGCGGCAAATATATGAAAAAAGAAGCATTTGGAAAAATATATTTAAAAGAAGAGACAGACTTTAATAAAAACTTTAATAGGCCACATATTAAGGCATCCTGGAATAGTTTCTTTGATATTGGATGGACAGGTAGATGGGAAAAATTGTGCTGGCAGGCAACGGTTGGAATATGTAAAACAAATTGTTAGGGATATAGGATGTAGGAGGTATACCGACGTGAAACGCCTGGCACTAGATAGTGAATCTTGGAGAGCTGCATCAAACCAGTCAAATGACTGAAGACCACAATAAAATCTGGAGATGATGGTCTAAGGACTATTTAAATTATTTACAGCAACGCAATAAATGATGTTTTGCATCCCGTAATCTTTGTGTTGAAGATTTAGTATTAGTCACCGATGAAAATTCTTCACCAGTGCATCGGAAACACAATTATCACTCAGGTTGTCCGTTGTTGATTTATATACATTTAATGGTCAATTAAGAAGATCTGTACATGAATTATGGCTATAACCGATCTCAAATTTAAATATTTATAATTATAAATATTAATGATTTAAATAATATTTTTAACTAATATTTTTTATTGATTTAATTATTTTCATACGACTTTCCTCGTAATTTCATTTTATTTATATTCTTAACATGCTCATAAATATTGTATCAATATTTTTAACCTAATTTACATATTTATATTAATTTAATTATGATTTCACATCTATGTTGTACAATATATGATTGTGTATCGATTTATATATTAGTTGCAATAAGACACCAGTAATAATTTATTGAGCTTGAGGATTAGGGTTCCTATATTTATTTGTTATTCAAGGTAATAATGAACTTATAGGCTAACTTATAGATTAAAATATTAAATTGTATTATTATTTATTTAAGCAATATGCTGATTTCTATTGTTATTCAAAATACTATTATGAGCTTTTTAATTTATATGTTACTAATAATAATAATATATCACAAATGAATGTAAAAACCATTTCAATTAAACATAAATAGTAACAATTTTATTATATTATTATTAATTTATTCACAATTAAACTTGTTTGTTATTCTGTTGAAGTTTAATATTATGGATTATACAATGCATGAAACTTATTGTAATCGCAAAAATCATATTATTGTTCGTAATAGTCTTATTTACAGTTAAAGTAAAAAAAACATATAATTTTTGGCGGGTAGTTATGTTAAGACTAGATTTCATTTCCTGTTTTTTTTATTAAAAGGACTTTTAAATTTTTTAAATAAAGATTTTCACTTTTTTTCTTACTCTTTATTAATTCTCACTTATTTTATTACACTTTATAAATTCTCACTTTTTTTGTTATTCTTATTATACGAATTTGTCTATTGCTCTATTGTCAATCAGTTTTGTTCCATCCTTCAAAGATTCAACACGTGTTTATTACGAATGTATAATTAATACAATAATGTTATATATATGAATTACAAGTTCAAAGATTATAATAAAAATAATTTATATTAAAAACGAAATGAAGACTTTCATTTATTTGAATGAACCAGCGAATGTTAAAATATTTCGAATAATTAAACCTAACCCATGTATGAACCAAGGCGGCATATTATTAAAAAATACTAACATATTTTCCTTGCATTTTTTACCATCAAATTATTATAAAGTTAATAATTCCATTATTGCATTATTATCATTGGTTTAATCGTTAAAGAATTCACTTCACAGCTACTTTGTAGACGTATTAGATCCACATCTGATTATATTGATTTATACCAGATAAGCTAAATTACTGTTAATTGGATCTTCTGGAGTTATTAGTCGGAACCTAGAATAAAATACACTTGTATACATTACTTAAAGAAAAGGGGACACATCTTTATACGGTTCCTAATTGAACACAACTATATAAAATATTCTAAATATTTGTGAATCGTACAAATTGCTTATTTTAGAAATAAAATAAACAGATTAATTCGTAACTATCATTTCTGCAGTTTGTTTTTTTGTGTTCTAAGTTGGAAAATAGCTCTTAAAAAACTTCTTACTTGGTTACAGAAAAATAGAAACTTTAAATAAGTAAACTATACTAATCGTATTATAGCTTTACCGATGAATCTGAAATATAATTATTCGCTTTATAAACGGTTCAAAGTTACGGGCAGTCTTTATTACTTAGTTAATTTTAATTTTTGTTGAATATAAGAAGAATCATATCGCTACTTAGATTTTCCTTCCATAAATTGTAGAAAAAGTAAAAAAAACGAAATATACCATTTTTAGTGACGATTTTCGTACGTTTTTAGTGTACGTTTGCTTTAATAATGCTGCTATTTTATTCTTTATAATACGTCTTTGCAACGATCCATTTTCCTTTTCAGCAGTTTTTTTTTTTTTTAACCTCTGGAACCACTGTTAAGGTATATCTTCAGAGGATCAGATGAATGAATTGTAGCGTGTGTGAAAAATGCCATGTCTGACCGGGATTCGAACCCGGGACCTCCGGAATGAAAGGCCGAGACGCTACCATTCGCGCCACGGAGGCCGGCCAATTTAAAAAATTCTTTAAATGGTTATAAATTATTCTTAATCTTCAGAATTTTGCATTTTCTACGTTCGTCAGCTTATAGTAATGCATTTTTTATCCACGGTTTTTTGTTGTTATAAATTATTTATCAGTTCTTATCTAGTTTTTGAACATTACAAGGTCCAATTCGAAGTATGACTAGAATTTTATAATTTTTAAAGAATTCCTCTCGAGCAGTTTCCTGAAAATCTCATCGGAGGACTGAAATATTTTTTCTCTACATTATTTTACTCGAGAGATGCCACTGTATCGATTTTAATTTTTTTAATAAGAAAAGAAATCAGGCAAATATTTCCTCAGAGTTTACAACTATGATTTTTCATTGCAATCGATGCCTAAGAATAAATTAGTATCATGTTTTTTGCTCAATACGTATCGGCCATAATTTCTGGTCTTTGAAAACTACTGAAAGAGCTGCTGCCTCCTTTTATAAATAACTTCCGTTGCAGTAGGACCTACATATAGCACGAGCAATCTGCTTATCAAATGGGTGCAAATATTTGCGCTAGGGATTAGTCGGCTTACTTACAAGCTGCCGATAGAAAGTCTCGGTATACTTATGTTTATTAGCTTTGTTGTATTTTTTAAATGAACTTTTCGAAACTACTTACTCGGATCGCTCTAGGTATTTAAAATAAATATTTAATTCCGATTAACCGAATTCATTATTCCCAGCTGTCATCACAATTCTATTATCCGTAACCGTGTGGGAGGGTTAAGGTCCTTTTGCTGTAACCTTTCTCCACACCTGCAGGCCGTGGAACCGTCTGAAAGATGAAGATCGTCAATCGTTTAAATACCGATGTAAGAAAGACCTGCAAATCGGCCTAGGATAATAGTAAAAGATTAATATTTTGTTTTTATCTCTAAAATTTCTTAAATAACCATTTCTGAATGAAGTATTATTATTCTAAAGCTGGTCCGTAACTGGAAAATCGTTCGACCAAACCGAGTGCAGATAATAAGAAAAATTATTGTAAAAAAAATTTAATAAATAATGATATTGAAAAATAATTATTAAGCAGTTTAAGGGGCATAAATCTTTAAATCTTTTCAACGCCTTTCACGCTAACATAAAATCGTAATAAATTAAAAACAATAAAAATACTTTACCCCTTCAGTTTTTCCTCAGTTTTTTTTTTTAAAGAAAATTCCTAAATGAAATAACGTTTTTTACTACAAAAAATAATGAGGGTAAGTGGCTTTGTTTTTTTTACAGTAATTATGAAGTAGCCTATTAATCTTTAACAAGCTTCATCATCGAAGCTTATTTAAGATACGAAGATATTTCACAACTTGTGTGGTAAAAATCATATCGATAAAGATTTTATCTTTTTTTTTGAGAGGGGTAAGGAGGATTGATCGCCCCTCCTTAACAGTATATATGATTTACTATTAATTAGGCTACCATATGTTGCATATTCTTGTGAAATATACTGTAGTCGTTTTAATTTATTATTTAAATCCGATATTTTTCAAGCTATTTTTTATTTAGTTTATTTATTTAGTAACAACGTTGGTTATTTATCCAAAAATTACTGAAAGAAAAAATTATTTAAAATTTATGTGTATTTTTGCTTATATATATCTATCCTATATTTCTTCTTGTTTATATTTCTGAGCATTATATGCTCATAATTGGGACAAAAGAAATAAAAAGGTATATTTGTAGAAGTCCATACGTAGTTTTGAAGAAAAATAGTTTATTTGAATATTATTTTTTTATTCGGGTTAAAGTTCATGGAAAATTATAATATGATATCGATGCTTGTAATAATAATAAAGCCCTGAGGTAGATAATCCCCACGTCCGGAACATACCAACTACGTTCCACGTCCACGGCGGAAACAGCTGTACACACGTATTATTTTATTATGTTGGCTAACGGGGCTACGAGTATTCTTTCCATTGGAGATCGAATTTGATCAGCATGGTTCCACCTACAGGTGGAACCATGCCGAATATCTGTCTGAAGTCTCAAGTTAATATGATCCAAGCAAGAAGAAACCAATCACTATTTATGAAGTCCACTCTTGTTAGTTTCATAATAGTGTCAAGAATACCATAATTATGCAGGATGTTAGTATATTCCAATGACCCGTAAGCATTAAAAAGATAATATATGTTTATGATCAGTATGAGATTCTTTTCGTTTTTGACAATACCATTAGATAATAAAGACTCTAACTATGCATTAAAAGAATTAACATTAGAGGATGGACGCCTACAGAAAATTTAATTAAAAAAGCTTTCATTCTCTATCAATAAGATTCATTAACAACATTTCTACAATGATAAATTGAATAGGAAGCTCATGTATCTGTAAGCCATTTTTGTAGTAAACAATAACAATAACCCTCCCCCAACCGTCCTACAACAAGAAAATCAAAGAAAAATGCTGGCCAACAATAAGCTTCCTTTCATTTTTAGGTATATAGATTTCAAGCAAAATAATACATGGATATGAGAATTTTCTTTATATAAATCAGTAGCAGATCCCATTTTTTCCTGATACTTCTAATATTTACACAAATAATATTAAGGGCACCATCAACAGTTAACAACTGCAAGTTGTATTCAGGAAAATTAAATGAAATAAAATTTCTGTCTAGTGTAAATCCAAATCACTTATGTTCATATTAATACTTAATGAATTATTATTAAAATTAAAAGCAATTAACGATATTGTAATAAAGTTAAGATTAAAGTTTATAAGTTTTCTTAATTTCACATAAGAGTGTCCTAGATCACGGTAATTCTGATGACAAATGGCATGCGGCATGAGGCCCCCTCGAGGTGTGAGAATGTCGCGCCCGGGGAAGAGGGTTGGTTGAGCGAAATGCACACTCGACCCTCGGTAGGTATAGATGTTAGGGACGGGGAGGGTAGCCCCCTTGAGGAAGGGATCCTCGGCATCACAGAAGAGAGGGTCGGTTTGCCTCGATGAGACAAGGAGAACACCGATAGGGGGCTCATTAACGGGCCCAAACAAGGAGGGTAGAAATACCTAACGGTGGTTCCAGTTGCTGCGTGGTGCTTAAAAAAAAAAGTTTCAAAATTGTTAAAATTTGAAGTTTAATAGGTTATATGTACGGTTTTTAATAAAATTATTTAATATATACTTATATTTACGGGATATTTCAATTACCAAAGTTTAAAAAATAGTTAACAAACTACTACTAGTTTACAAACTACGTACTAGTTATAAGAGTCATTAGACTAGCTGATAATAAATATAGGTACAACTATATTTCAACCAAAATTACAAACTTTTACTATTTTTAGGTTAAGTTTAGAATTTTTTTTAAATTAGAAATTATACGGGCATGACTGCTATGGTCATTAGCCCTAAAAGAAAAGTTAAAAGTTTAGTATTTTAGTATTAATACTTTAGTTTAACTATTAATTTAGTTTAGTTTAGTATTAATACTAAAAAGTTTAGTATTAAATTCAATAAATATAATTGTATTATTAAAAACGGATGAAGTGAAAATTAAA